>JAPYZD010007467.1:0-20125 GCA_030522725.1 Ichneumoninae sp. B BG-2022a
GGGGGGGGGCGGGGGCGGGGGGGGGAGGGGCGCGGGCGAGGAAGTTACTCGCATGGTCGTAATCTGCTCGGCGCGTGTGCACTACGAGGAAAATTGTCTTGAGAGATTCGTATCGTTCATCGAGGTTCTGCGTCGTTGAATTTTTTTTTTTTTAACTAAAACAAAAATAATGTTTGCGAAATCTCACAAGAGTCTATTGTAAATTTTTGCGTCTCTGCGTCCATTCGGGAAGAAAAAGAATCAAACGCAGCCGAGATACATGAGTAAATAGTTTCGTCGAACGGGCACGCACAGTCGCGGCTGCGAGTCTGAGCGCGCGGGTTACAATGTTGAAATCGATAAATTTCTTAATCCCCTGCGGCGGGCTTTGTGCGCGTCAGGTTGATCGACCGTTTATTTAGCTACGATGCGAGATTAACGCGGCGAGTACACACGGAGGCGTGCGGAATCTCCCTATACAATTATTAAGTTGACCTGGCGAGTTTAATTGGACCTTTATCTGAGGTCAGCGTGAGGCCTCGTCGTGCCTGGCCCGTTCAAAGAATGGTTTGTTCGAAGTATAGAAAACCGAGACGCCGGTATTAAAGAGCTCGTGTGTCCCTCTCTCCGGGTCTCTCGTTAAACGAGTTTCTTCGGTTGTTGTAACTCGCAACCTACTGCGTTCCCAGTGTCATTTAACTCGTATGCAATAATTCATTTTTATCGCGCGTAGCCGTTGGAATAATAACGAGCCGAATCGGCTGGATTCTCGCCTCGCCGGCGTCAGCGACTCCTTTTACTTCTGCAATTTGTCGATACGCGCGATAGTATGTATTTAGCGGTCGGATAGGTAGAGTTAACTGTAGCTGATGAGGAAACACACTTTCAATTACGAATCGACTGTGCAATTTCCACGCCGTCTCTCGGCTCTTTAGTTTATACGATTCTCTCGATTGGGCGATCCCACGCTCGAGCGTGCTATTGTGACAATGGCTTCTGCGCTATTGAAACATTAGATCATCGGTTCGTGTGTCCCTATCGGCTTCGATTCCGCACGTTTTAATCGCCCGGCGCGTTATCGGCGCGCTTGTAATGTCTCGCGGTTGTAAACAATCGAATATTCATTATATTTACGTTGGCCTTAGTCCTTTCCCCCCGTTAACCGCTGTAAACTTTTGCGTGTAAAAGGTTAACAGTTGCGGGCGATAAGGCACCGAGTGGGAAATCACTGCGCTCGGCAATTCATTTAAGACGATTGCCACGACACTAACGACGATCGCCTGATGAGCTTAGGTCAATTCGTTGCTTTTTTTTTTCACTTCTTTCGCTCTTTCACCAACTCAATATTTGCTCACTCGCTATCGCGCTCACTCGATCGTAGTACGCTTGACCGGATCGCCTTTGAAATTTGCTTCTCCCTTCTCGCCCCTCCTCTCATCGATCCGATAAACTCTCTCGCGTACGTAATCTCACTGCGTTCGGGGCGACGCAGAAAACGAGAAATGCTAAATTCCCAACTACTGGCCGAAGCGTGGTGATAAACGAGGAGAAAAGAAGGAAGGAATGAAGGAGAAGAGAAAAAAAAAAGAAAATACCGCCTCCATAAACTAGGCCACGTGCAGCCCGATGATAGTCTCGAAGATGTTTCGTTGAGTGTGAGACGTTAGGAAGAAGCCGCGGTTAGTCACGGATTACTCGGTTTCCGATAGGTTTTTTTTATTGCCAGTTGTCGTAAGTTAATCGTTTATCTCAATCGATTCTTTTTTTTTTTTTTTTTTTTAGGCGTAGTTGGGTTCTTGTGGCTTCCCTTGTGTTGAACTCTTTTCCGGGGGGGCCAAGATAAAAAAAGAGGCTAAGATAAAAAAAAATTAATCGTGTTTTTTCTCGTTAATTTTTTACAGCCATCTACAGCGGAGGATCGTCGTCGAGCGTGGGTACGGATATTTTGGATCTCTCGATGCCGGACAAAAATTCAGTGACCGAGGTCTGCTACGTGTGCGGCGATGAGTTCAAGAGAGGATCGCTCAGTCATATCGCGGCAAAGCCACTGCCAACGCAACCGAATCCTTCCGCCAGTCCTCCGCCGTTCTTCCCCTCTCTGATGCTCCATCCGCGACCGAGCAGAAGTCGGCCGATGGACAGCGCCGGTCGTGTGCAGGTGATAATCATCACGTCGAATTCGAATAGCTATTTTTTTTTTTTTCATTTTTCATTTATACATTTATCTCGCCGTTTGCGCACGCAACTTTCGAAGTCTAGATTGCCATTGGCACACGAAGTGTGTAACTTATCTCGATAAGTTTTGTCGAAATCTTATATATATTTTTGAAAGTCAAGATTTCTAAGAGGTGTATCGTGGGTGATACAGCGTGCTTCAAAGGGTTGCACTCTTTTGATACTATTCTGTGCCTTTTGGTGAGTTGTGCACAATAATGCGGTGCACAACAGCGCGCTGCACTGTCGTTATGTGAAAAAAAAAAAAAATTTTCGACCGGAAATACGTCACTTCCGGTCCAGGGGTGTAATTTTTCGACCGGAAGTGACGTCATGCCGAAAATACGTAAATTCCGGTTTTTTGAAAATCCCGTTTTTCAGTCGGAAACAATGTATTTTCGGTGTAACATCACTTCCGGTCGGAAAATGAGATTTTGAAACTAGAAGTGATATTATACCGAAAATACGTAACTTCCGGTTTTTGAAAACCTCGTTTTTCAGTCGGAAGCAATGTATTTTCGGTGTAATATCACTTCCGGTCGGAAAATTAGATTTTGAAACCAGGAGTGATATTATACCGAAAATACGTAACTTCCGGTTTTTTGAAAACCTCGTTTTTCAGTCGGAAGCAATGTATTTTCGATGTAATATCACTTCCGGTCGGAAAATGAAATTTTCAAACCAGAAGTGACATCATACCGGAAATACATCACTTCTAATCGAAAAAGAGATTTTCGGAAAACCGGAAGTTACGTATTTCCGGTATGAACACTTCTGGTCGAAAAACAAGACTTTCAAACCAGAAGTTACGACTTTCCCGTAAATGGACGAAAACATAAATTTCCAGTTTCTAAAATCCATAATCCATAGCGAGAGCGCGGAGCGCCCGAGTTACAACAATACTCCAGTATATTATACATATATTTAAAAGTACATATGTCGAAGAATCTTCGATGCTCAGGCCTTGAAAAAAAAATTAGCAGAGTATCGATCGTATGTTTCAGGCTTGCTTGGCGTGTCAAAATCATCTTCTACTACAATGGAAGGCGTACACGCGACAGGGCATACCGCACGGCGATAGAAATTACACGCTGCGCAAGCGACAAGCACCGGCAATGGACACGACGACGTTTATTTGCTACACTTGCGCATTGGAATATCCCTCGTCCAGTATTAGATTACTTTATTGCTGTCCGAATCCGGAGAAGGAAGCTTACTTTCCGTTCATCTGTTCTCTGCGACCTCCGCCGGGTGCTAGTCCTATTAGTCCTCAGGGGATGGTGCAAGTCTGCTCCATCTGTTATAAAGCCATACCGCAGAAGCAACAGGTTTTTGGCGGTGACAACAACGAAGCTCAGCCTCCCGGTCAGAGCATTGACTTTCGGCAACAAGGTGAGCTTTTCCGTTCCGATCCTCGATCGTTTTGTTCCAACGCCGAGAATGATGGACATGGCCAGAAATCGACCTTACGGCGCTGACACAGCTGTGGTGTTCACCATAATTGATTGATTTTTTCTTGTAAAATATTTCACTTTTTTTTCGAAAAAAATTGGAAAAAAATTGAAGGCGAAGCCCGCCTACTTCGGCGCACATCTTAAATTTTTTTATATACGAAACAAAATTTTCTAGAACTTCAAAAGATTTTTAAATCGTGGCGATCAATAAGTTAATTTCTTTTAATTATAAATAATTATAAAATTTTTTTTAAATGTCATAAAAAATGTGAGTGCTTTTGAGTATTAGTTCAGTAAAAAATTCTAATCCAAGACGGAGGGTTAGATCCAGGTCGAAATTGTATGGAATGCATCATATATACATTCATAGATAGCGGGTAGTTTTTTTCTGAACCGATTCCAACGTGAACGAAAACGGTTATCGAATTAAATATTATTTCGCACGCGATATGCATATTTTAATTTTTTAAAATAAATGTCCCAAGACAATCTGGAAATGTCCTGGAAATTATCCTTGAATGTCCTTGATTTCGTACGGACTTTGTACTTTTACGCCATGAACGGCGTTCTGAGTTGTCGTTCTTCATTTTTCTCAACATACATTTTTCGTTTCAGGCCCATCGCCGAGACCCGCCGTCGCAAAGTCACCGGCCAATTCGGCCGGAAGCGATATACGCTTCAAGCCCTACGACTTGAACAAGTCTACCGCGGTCGCCAATAAGCCGCGCAGTGCCAATGTTAAGGTTCAAAGTTCAGGCCAACGAAATTCACCGAGCAACGGTCCAGCGGAAAATGGGACTGTCGCCCTCGGAAAAAATTATAGGTGTTATATTTGCGAACGATTGTATCCACGAACTCACATGGAGTGGTGAGTGTACCGCAACATGACACTGATAGCTTTGTACAGTATTTTTCGATGCTGAAAAGTATAAACGCCCAGTAAAAATAAGTTTGCACATTTTAGCACAAACGATAGTAATCTAACGTCGTGTATAAATGTTCAGGTTATCGACAAGTCCCGAGGGAATGAATTCACATGCCATGCACTTTCCCTGCCTGAGAGGGATGGCGCGTACCTCGGAGAACGCCTGCATGGATAGTCACGGTCGTGTACTGGCGTGCAGTCACTGTGTCAATCATCTGGGCCAGCAGTGGGAGAGCATGGACGCAGAACGGGTTCCCCTGGAACGCCGTAGGTAAATAACCCGACAGATTAACACGTTCGTAGAACTCGTAAAACGAGCTTCGGGCATCACTTAACATATTTTATTTTCATTTTTTCCAGATACGATATTCCTAGTCCACATCCAAACGGCGACGTCAATCGTTCGATTGCCACACCGCCGAGTTCGAGTTCCGATCGTACGTTCGGCAGCAATCCCGGCACGTCGAGCAGTTCGATATACTGTTTTCTTTGCGGATTGCACAGCGATCTGACACTGGCGCGTGTCCTCTACGGCCGGCCGCAGGGTAGAAATGCGCCGTTTTTCCCGGAACTGCTGCGCCATCAGTCACCGCCGAACGCGGAGCAACTTCGCGAGGACGGCTCCGCTCTCGTATGCACATTTTGTTACCACTCGCTGTTGGCCCAATGGCGAAGATTCGAGTCCCTGACTACCGGACAACAAGTCAATGCACCGGAACGTCAGTACAATACCCACGATTACTGGTGCTACGTCTGCGGTGTGCCGACTTATCGCAAACGGGCGAGAGCGCTGCCGGTGAAGGACTATCCCTTCTTGAGATATCATCGGCAGCCGGAAAAGAGTCTTCTACTGGAGAACGGTGACTTTGCTGTCGTCTGTTTGGACTGTTACGAGACACTGCGTACGCAGAGTTTGGAATATGAAAAGTGGGGTTTGCCCGTCGAGAAACGAGAGTACAACTGGATTGTTCAACCGCCACCGCCAGAGGACAGCCCGGACGCGGCTATCGCCCGATTACCGTCCGGCGAACGTTCCGACAAAGTGGTGAGTCTCACATCTAACGAATTACGAATATTACAGCTTGCGATTTTTTACGGCAAATTTTGCGGTAAATTTAGACCATTTAAATTTGATGAAATGTAAACAGTTTTTAATGTTACGAGAAAAGGTGCAAAGTATTTTATTTGCACAAGGCTTCGACATTTACTAAAAGTTTGCGCAGAGCTTCCTCTGTGAGAAAACCAAAATCGATCAACGAAATTTCTCATAAAGAAAGCTATGCGCGAAATTGTAATAAATGAGCCATGGGCAAATTACTTTGCACCTTTTTTAAGCCTAGATAATGCTTAATGCCACGAACATAATTGCGAAAAGTACTTGAGAAATACCTCAAGTACTTGTGATACTTTGTACTTTGTATTTGAAGTATTTTTGGGTACTTTGCCGACGGCGTAAGTTGCGTGAAAATAAGTCTTATCGATCGAATAAGTTGAACGAAGCACTATCGGTTAAGGAGGGAGTCTCGCTGCGCGCTGACTTCGCATAAGTTCATCAATTAATCATTAAAATCAACGATTACTTAAAAATCTGAAAAAATTCACGTATTCAGAAAAATAAACGAATCATTTTCATAAAAAAAAAAGTTTTGTTGCCGGGTAATTTGTTAACCAATTAATTTTTTGATGAATTTGTTAATAATTTGTTAATAACATTTTGCCATTATTATTATGCAAAATTAATCTTCTCAGTACCTTTAGTATACATGGTTTTTATCAGATTTTTACACCATCAAGAAGTACTTGCAATTTTCTCTTATTGTTGTCGAACTTATGCGAAGTCAAGCGCGCAGCGAGACTCCCTCCTTAAGTCGTGTCAGCCTTTTCTGGGAGTCCGTCTTTCTGCATGGCGGGAAGACAAAATGTCCCTTTAATTTTGTTACCTGCCTATCAAATCGTTCCTCTTCCAAGTTTTGGTGCGGGAAGGGAGAGTGGGCAAGGACTAAAGCAGGAGGTGGAGAATCCGACTTATCCGGTCGTGCCTAAATGGTTTGGTCCCCGAGTATGCAACTTAAACGGTCGTCCACGGTATTGTTGAAACAGCTCGCGCGCGGCTCCCGTACGTGAAAAGGTTAACCGTAACTTTGTTTTGACGTTGAGAAAATCATTTTTTCACCTTCGAAAGATATTCCATGTACGGACCGGCGCTTCGTTCAAAGGCCTGATTATTGTGACTTTTTCTTTTTCAGCCGTATTTGTATATCATACATTTTTTTAAACCTGTAAAAATCCATCACCCGAACTAAATCTTGCCTAAACACTTTTTTTTTGTAGATTTCGTTTTCAGTTGCTCGTTAATGACTTTGTGATTTTTCTGCTTGCAGGTTCCACCTATACTAACAGTCAGACCAGCGCGGAAGAATTGTTCTCCAAAGGCACCGGAAAAGAAGGCATCCGTAAAGATCCCGGAAAAGGAACAAGGTAAGTGAAAAGCAAAACTTTCGATTCCTCATTTTCAGAAGAATTTTAAAACGCAGAAAAATCCGCGTGTCAACAACTTTTTTTTGGAGAATACCTTGGCGAGTAGCCAATAAGCGTTAATCCACGGAGAAGTATAAATCAGACGGTGTTTAACGAGATGACTCGTTAATGACGTCGTTATCTCGCCTATCTGGTCGTACTTCTTCGCTCCGCGCAGCGTCGCGAGCGAAGCTCGAAAATTAATGAGCGACGTTCGAACGACTCGGAGTCTTGATGCTGGGAAAGTTTGCACTTTCGCCAATCGACTGCAGCGGCAGTAAATTTCGCAGCTTGCAATGATAATATCGATTCCGTCGATTTACTCGTGCAAAGCGATCGAATCGATATTACCGTGAAAAAAATTTCATCCGTACACGATTCTTCATCATCGATGTAACTACGTTTGCACTAACAGTGCCTCGTTACGATTTTTTCCGCGAAAAGCTTGGCCATACCGTCCGATCTCGTGATCTTTATGGATGCGTTCTTGAGTACAGTTCTGCTCCGATCTGCCAAATCCGGAAATATTCGAGATGTATCCACATGCATAACAGGCTGAAATAGGCGTTCTGATATTTATTTATTACACACGGTGCGAAAAACGCTGTTTTACGCTGTGGCTGTTTACCCTCATTTTCACATCTTGTGAAGTAGAATTTGGTACGATACTCGTGCGAAAAATTTTTTCTACACTGGTGTGATTGCAGCACTCGTCAGAAAAAGTTTTACTTCACTGATATCGTAAATCACTATTATTTCATTTATTTCATTTATATAATACACAAAAAATGCAAGTGTATGAACATAAACGTAAACGAATAAATAAATAAATAAGTAAAAACATAATATACATAATTATATATTATGCGTGGTTTAGAATATATTCCAGAATTATATTCCAGTTTGCTCTCTGTTCAGCGATTAGTTTTGACACAAATCTGCTAAGCGTTCTTCCGTCATCAAAGCGCAGTAAACCTATTTCGCGGACATAACCGGATGTACCGCTGGTAATTGCAAAAACCCATTAACAGTGGCCAGTCACAAATAGAAGAACGCATAACCGAGCACATCTCCATTCGAGAACGCACCGCATTTCTCGGCGACGATTTTTCATCGACGATGTAACTCTGTTTGTACGAACAGTGTCACATTACGTTTTTCCGCAAAAAGCTCGGAAATACCATCCGGCCTCGTGATCTTTATTTCCGAACAAGACTATTTTCCCTCGGACAATTTTTCATCGTCGATGTAACTCTATTTGATTTTACGAACAGTGTCTCATTACGTTATTTTTCGCGAAAAGCTCGGAAATACAGTCCGGCCTCGTGATTTTTATTTCCAAACAAGACAACTTTTCCTCGGACGATTTTCCGTCGATGATGTAACTTCGTTTGTACGAACAATATCGCATTACGTTCTTTCCACGAGAAGCTCGGAAATTACGTCCGGCCTCGTGATCCCTTATTTCCCGTCGACGGTTCTCCATCGTCGATGTAACTCCGTTTCCACTGACGGTGGTCTCGTTAAATTTTTTCCACGAAAAGCTCGGGAAATACCGCCCGACCTCGTGATCTTTATTCCTGAACAAGACCAACTTCCCGTTGGCTCTCGAGAATCTTAATTGAATGTTACCGTCGTTACCTGAAGGGCACTTTCCCGAGGCATCTTCCCTCCGGCATCGAGCGAACGAAATTAACTCCGCCAAGTTTTATCCCCGTCGTACTTTGCGTCGTACTTTTTTAAATTAAAAAAAGGGTAGTCTATGGGAGCAGCGGCGCGGAAGATATCGGTGAAAAGATGGGAGATTGGCACGAGCCCCGCAGCTTCGCCTCTTCTCTTCTTTTTTATTCCCTTTAAATTCTCCCTCTCATCTAAACGTACGCGAATCTACTCGAGTAAACTTCAGCAGATAGAAAGTTGGAAAATCTTCGGAAAGTCTAATATTTGCCGGAGTCGGAGAGTTGTCCGGCGTATATATTTCATCGCTATCTTCGCCCTACAGGCAGAGCGGAGGGCCAGTGACTCCTGGGGCCACTTTAACCAGTCCTGCTAACGGCTCGTTCGAAGCCCGTGGAGACGGAAAAAGAAAAGGAGGAACTTTCTCGTGAATGATATAAATTCCGTTGCGAAGTCGCGCCTCCACTCTCTCATCGGGATAATCATCCCGCTTATATTGTTTCGATCGTATATCTCCGATCATCCGTTTTAATCCGACTTTTTTCTTCATTTTTTTTAGCTCCGCGGAATAATTCGACGAATGACGAAAGGGATTTTTCAAGGGGCTGGTTTCTTCCCCCTTTTTTCTTTCTCTTTATATCGACGTCCTGCAAAGGCACCGGGGACGAGAAATTATTTCCACTCCAATGCCGGAACGGCATTGACGCGGAGATTCTTTCGCATGTTACCGGCTCTCGCTGAAGAGACGACGAGTCGCTGTCGGGAGAGACTACGGCGTTCGGACAATGGAAAAAGAAGGGGGGAAAAAAAGTGGCGAAAGGGTGAGAGGCGATGAGGCGGTGAAAAGAATGTTTTTTCATTCCGGGAAACAAAAGAATCTTCTGACGTTCGGCGAACAGCGCTCAGACGAGCCCCTCCGATACTTTTTGTTCCCGGGAATTCTTCAACCCTTCTACTCCGTCTGAACTTACTGGCGCTTTTCTATATTTCTTTATCGCGCGATTCATTCATTTACGCCGCGTCGGTTCCACGGGCGCTTCGACTCACCCGATGGACGATCTTTTTTTATGCCTACGTGCTCTCTAAGTGTCAATTACCAAAGTGAAATGGGGAACAAGAGAAGCGGTGATTTTTGGCCTGAGATGTTTCTTCGACCCGCTTAATAAATTTATGATACCGTAGTCGGGAGGGTGTCGCGTAAAATTCGGCGTATCGATCGTCTCGGACCCTTCTCGGAAGATGCTCCTCCTCGCAGCACCCTCCGATTCCGCCGAGAATGCTCTTCGGGAATCACCAGCTACTCGAGCTTAATTAGACCTAAGAGGATCGCTCGGCAGTGACTCTGGTGTCTCCCATCGACGGAGTGTCTCGTAAATCTTTGATAATTTATTAATGGCCCCCTTCAGTCGTCACAGACACGAATTTCAATTTTATAAATTCGTAATAATAGGGGTTATCTTTTATCGCTGGTACTTTCGCCGCGGAGACAAATCGTTGCAAACACTTCTGCTCTGGTGGTATTTCATTATAATCGGGTTCGAAGGAATAAATAAGATTGAGAAAATAAAATGGAAAATTAAAAATATCGCTTTCGCATAAAAGCTGAAAATAAAAATTTTCATATCGCTTATAATGTTGCTTTATTCGCAAAGCTTCTTCTATGAGAAAGTGTTTTCTGTGTTTTTGGCTATGAGGAAGCAAAAGAAATAAAGATAAAAAATCACAATTCCAAATAAAAATTCTTCTACTCGCATAAGTTTACATTTATTACTGAATCAAATTTTAGTGCAAAAAAAACGATATGCCGACTTAGCGTAGCAGAATTAAATGGTTGATGTTGTTCCAACGTTGGTTCAGCCAATTCTAAATTGTTCGGTAAAAAGGTTGAGGGTAATTGAAATATTCTCAAGAAAATTGCGACCGAGATAAACGACGAATTGGCGGTATTAATGTGAATTAATGATCCTTTGAACTGTCTTGACGGTGAATGGCCGAGTATAAAATATAAAACGAAGCTCTTCTCGTTCGCCTCGACTATTGGCGTTACAAGACAAATCGTTACAAACGCTTCTTCTCTCGCGGTAAATGATTGTAATCGAGTCTGAACGTACAAATGCATAAAATTGAGGGAAAAAAAAAGAAAAAATTTGATAAATCAAATATACAAACTAAAATTGTTCTGCTTGTGTAAATTTACATTTATTACATAATCAAATTTTAGTGCACAAAAGTCTGCCAATTGCGCGTAGCAGGTCTAAATGCCCGATATTATTCCGACGACGATTCAGCTAAACGTTAATTGTTCGGTACAGAGGTCGGGGATAATTGAAATATTCTCAAGAAAATTGCGACCGAGTTAACCAACGAATTGGCGGTATTATTGTGAATAACACGGTTCGCGGAAACTTTGCGTCAATTTATGATCCTTTGAACTGTCTCGAAGACGGGTGTATCGCCGAGTGAAAATAAACAAAGCTCGTTCGCGTTCGCCTCGACTCTTGGCGTCGTCTAGATTTTTCCCTTTTGAGCCTCGGTAGCTGCGCTTTGAGGGACGTCCACGAGCAACGGGATTGAAAGTCGAGACGTACGCTTACATCGTGGCCAACGAAGCGCCATGAAAGCTCGGCTGTCATCCCCCTCGCCGTGTGCCACCCACACGACCCGCTCACTCTCGCTCTTTCT
Source organism: Ichneumoninae sp. B BG-2022a (assembly GCA_030522725.1). NCBI lineage: Eukaryota > Metazoa > Arthropoda > Insecta > Hymenoptera > Ichneumonidae > Ichneumoninae sp. B BG-2022a. The sequence continues at coordinate 11,449 of JAPYZD010007467.1, forward strand.
ATTCCCGTTTGTGTATGTGTCAAAGCACGAAGTAACTTTAAACCGTCGGGCGGCTCTCGGCGAGTTGGCCTCGACGAGATACATGCACTTTTCGCTTTTCAAACACGGAGTCACACCGCGCTTGTTCCAACAGTGCACCTTCTATCGTAACGGGTCTTTCATTTTTTTTTTTACTTTCTATTTTTTTCTCGCCAACGAACGTTTCAACGCGAGCGAGGATTTTTTTTTAAATAAAATAAATAATCCCCGACACTCTCGGAGCTGGTTGATTAAAAAGAGAACATTTTAATGAAAATTAATCATGTATTTGGAAATTAAAAAAAGAAAAATGTTAATAGTGCTTTTCTTTTACGATGCATCGGCTGCTTAGAAATTTGTCGGTATAAAATATTTCATATCAACTGTTCGTGCAAAAAATAAAATAAAACCCTTGGGTCTAAAATATTTTCTAGGGGTAATATACAGAAGACTGGAGTAAAATAGGTAGTCGAGAAAATGTATATCAAGGTTTTTTTTTGAACAAATAAATAATCTTCGACACCCTCGGTGCTGGTTGATTAAAAACAGAAAACGTCAACTAAAATTCGTAAATCTATTTGGAAAAGGGAAAAAAGTATTATCACACTATTCTTGTACGATGTATCGGCTGCTTAGAAATTTGTCGGTATTTAATACTTCATATAAACTGTTCGTACAAAAAAAAAATTAAATCTTTGCATCTAAAATATTTTCTAGGGATAATATATAGTAGACTGGACTGGTAAAATAGGGAGTCGAGAAAATGTATATGAACGATTTTTTTTAAACAAATAAATAATCTCTGACACTCTCGGTGCTGGTTGATTAAAAACAGAAAACGTCAACTAAGATTAGTAAATCTATTTGGAAAAGGGAAAAATGTTTATCACACTATTCTTGTACGATGTATCGGCTGCTTAGAAATTTTTTATTTACAACAAACCATTCTACTTAAAAATGTTTAATCCCTGCATCTAAATCAACAATATAAAACATACACTAGACTGGACACTAAAATACCCAGCCGAGAAAAAAAATGTTTCAAAATTTCGATATTTCACTACCGTCCTACCCACACCCAGAAAAATAATTTATTAGACGGCTACCGTTTATTTGGTTCAACTAAAATATTTGTTTGATTTAAGTAAATATTTATTTCATTTAAGTAACTATTTACTTAATGATACCTTGATATATATTTTCTCGACTCCCCGTTTTACTCCAGTCTACTGTATATTACGCCTAGAAAATATTTTAGATGCAAGGATTTAATTTTTTTTTGTACGAACAGTTTATATGAAATATTTCAAACTGACAAATTTCTAAGCAGCCGATACATCGTAAAAGAAAAGCACTATTAACATTTTTCTTTTTTTTATTTCCAAATAAATATTTGTTTAAATCAAATAACTATTCTATTTAAACCAAATAAGCGGTGGCGGTCAAATAAACAATTTTTCCGGGTGCAAGCTTCCTCGAACAAATCGATGCTCCATTCCAAAAATAATAATAAAAAAAAAAAATTAAGTACTTCCCGAAGGCGCGCGGAGACGAAGCCCCGGGGGAGCGTTCGGGTGGTTTTGGTGTCGTTGCTTCGTGGGAGGGGGGTACGTAGTCTGGGATCGGTGCGAGGGCTGCCAGCGAGTGTACACCAGCTATTATATGCTCGAGGCCCTCGGTGCACGTTGAGGCCGAAGTTGTGCGACGTTTCCTCCGGAGCGTCCGGCGGAGGAACGGGAGAGCACACAGAGCGACGGAGCGGGCGCCGGAGCGGAGTTTGGAGTGCGGAGCGTGAGTGAGGGCCGACGAACGGGAACGACACCGGGGGTGAGCCCGGAATGCCCGCAGCGTGACACCGCATTGCGCCCACTTACCAACCCGTCCGACACCTAAATTCGAATTAGGGAGAGCCCGGCTCGACACTCTCGTCAACTCGCCTCGGCGATCCCTCGCTCCCTCGAGTCTCGTTTCGCGCTCAATGTTCACCCTGTCGTTTTCACCCCCCCCCCCCCCTCGACCCTCCCGAGCAAGCTCGGCAACCCTCCTACAACGGGGCGGCCGCACCAGAGGCAGTTCTTACATCGATGGCGTGCGGCCTCGAACCGGTCGTTTCCTCTTCTCCCTCGGGAATCGATATCAACGACATCAGCTATGCCCTCACTCGCACCCCAACCGAGACGAAGCCCCGCCGTGGCCTCTCCTCCCTTACTCTCGAAACAGTCAGGCACACTGCCAGCTTTTTCACAAAGTTCTTTTTTTTTTTTTTTCTTTTCTTCTCTCGGCTCACCGCCGGAGACCGGATGTACGGCGAGGGTGTCGGAGGATATCGATCACCCCGGCGGCCGCTGAACGACGATGCGCATCATCGATGTGTCACGATAGAATTATAAGCCGCCGCTGCTGCCGCTTGACGCGGCGGGGAAGTGAAATCGATAGACCGGAAGTATTTATACAGCCCGATGAATTATTCATACCGGTGTTGCAAATCGTCCGGGATTTAACGCATTTGTCAATTAGCCGCGGCTGATTAAATTTGTCGGTGAGTTTAATGATTTTTTTTTTTTTATATTGTTGGGACGTGTCGTTTGGTTTCGGGGCGGGAGGGTTGTTGATTTTTTTTTTTTTTTTTTTTTTTTTTTTTTTTTTTTTTTTTTTTTTTTTTTTTTTTTTTTTTTTTTTTTGCTGTGGTTGCGCTCGCTCGCTGTCTTTAATTCGACCGAGGGTCGATACCAATAAATTAGTCACGGAAATGAAACTGGGTTCTTGGGCGGTGAAAAATTGAAAAAATAAAGCAAACGAATCAGCAGGTTGTGATTTTAATTAACCGAACTCTGGTTTTCCCATTTCCGCGAGGAAGTTCGAGAGGGGCCGATCGGGAATTGGGTGGGAACCGGTTTTATCAAACGCCTCTCGTGTGATGCCTCGAAGGGGTCTCAATGTTTTTTTTACATGCTTCGAGCGGGTCATTCGCTTGCGACGCGGTTGGCCGGGGAGGGTCGACAATTCTTTATTTTATTTTTTGAAGGAATTGAACGTAATTAATTTCGGATTTGGCAAATCTATTCCGGAAGTTCATTCGCGATCTTCGATCCGGCCGCCGGTCGAACTACACCGATAAAAAAGTAAAGTTGAATCAACTAAGATTCGGGCAGAGACGTTCAAATAAATATTTAATTGGTCGAATAAAATATTTTAATGACTCAAAAATATTTTGGTGGAATCACCCAATAAATGGTTGAACTAACCACTTTTTTAGCTGTGCCAATAAAATATTTAGTTGAACGTCCCTGCCCGAATCTTAGTTGATTGAACCGTATTTTTTTTTGTCAGTGTACCAAGAAATTACTCAAGAAAATGAAAAGTAGGTTTTTGGGGGGTGAAAAAAAAAAAAAAACCAAATGGTGAATCAACGGGGTGTGATTTTAATTAACCGACCTCTGGTTTCCGCATTTCCGCGAGGAACTTCGAGAGGGGGTCAATCTCGCAATTGCGTGGGAACCGGTTTCATCAAATGCCTCCCGTGCGATATTTACATTTTGATGCCTCGGAGGGTTAATACTTACCGCGCCGACGCCGCTGTACCGCCCACTGCCGGTACCGCTACCGGGGCACCGGGAATCCACCCTCTTAACGCCGACGCGCCAACCTCCCTCTATACACGCTACTCCGCTTCGGCCACCGTCGCGCCTCCCCTTTGGTGTGCCGGTGTTAATAATTAACCACCTACTGTGCGAGAGCCCCGAGCCGAGCTAGTGAGCTTGCGCCAGCTACTCCGCGGAAACTATTACGGTCTGTTTCACCCGGAGTGCCATTCAAAAACCCTCCCACCCACCCTCCCAGCTCGGATATGCCCCCTCGGCCACAGCGAATTTATTCGAATAATAATATTTATACCACTGTAGTTATTTTCACTTCAACGTCAAGTGGCTTTCTCATTTGCGGTTGTTTGTTTCCTCCGACTTTCGCGTCGAACGAGACCATTTTAATACCTTCCATGGACCCCCAATTATTTTAACTCCACATTTCGACTGCCATAACATTTTTTTAATCGTGCACCTCGTGTACGATTTTTTTGTACCTTCTACCTCATGACTGGGGTAGATAACCACCCCACGCGATTGTTCTATGTATAAGGGTCCTATGAGCAGTGAGTGGAACGAATCTCTTAGCTTTTTCAATCAGGACGAAAATTACATGCGGCAAATTTGATTTCATTAAAATTTAGGGGGTGGAGATCGCACTTAAAGCCCAAAATGTAAGAAATTTGGCAAAAATCGAATTTTTGCTTTCTTATAGAGAAGCTATGTTTTGAAGAAAAAAAAAATCAAGATTTTAATGAAAACATGTTCAGAATGTTCCCAAACATCGAGAAATCCCATTCAGAAAAAATGTCCACATGTGTGTGTGTGCGTGAATCAGACGCGAAAACTACAACTCGGAAATGCCTCGACCGATCAAGCTATTGTACATTTTTTAACAAAATTTTGACTAGGGGAAAAGTGGTTAATATGGCCCACCACGATTAACACGTAAATCAATGATATATGGCCATATTCCGCACTTTTACCCTACTCATACTGTTTTAGGCATTTCAATGCCTCACACAGTATGAGTAGTCAAAATTTCGTTAAAAAATGTACATTTGTTTTTTTTTTTTTGTAAGCTATTTTTTTATATAGTAGGGTGGTTTTTCACTCCATGCATGTTTTCCATGCAGTGTTGATTAACGCCCTTTATTTATCAACCTTTCAACGAACTCATTACATAAAATTCAATAAATTCAGCTGCTCGCGGGTTTATCACGATAATAGTCCGCGGTAAACTTGTCCATCGATTTTCTTTCAAGGGCCGGTTTCACCGGCGAAGAAACTAACGGTCTCGACAAAAGGGTCGACGGAGCGTGTTAAAAAAAAATTAGCACCGGCGAGCGTGCTGCAGGTTCTCGAAACAGCGTGCACCGAGGTACGGAATGGCACATGTGCGTTTCTGGCTTGTGGAACGGCATCAAATAATTTTTCATAAAATTAAATATGAATTACTCCTCAAAGGGTTGGCGCGGGATTCGAAAAAAAATTTTTAATAAAAAAATTAACGAAATATATATATATATATATATATATATACACACACACACACATTAAATTGTCCAACGGAGTGCCAATTAGGCAGCAGGATCCGCGCAATTCCGAGGGAACGTGCGGCGAGTCACCCGGCCGGCTCTCGCCCGTGATAAAAATAATACAGCTTATTAGCCGCGGCGGGCGCGAGAGAGGGTTGGGCATGAGCCACTGACAAACGACGAAACAGGGTGTTGCGTTCGTCCCGGTGGTTGGCAAAGTGCTGCCGAGCGAGCGAAAGAATAAAGGGGTTGCGGATGGCGAACGGAGTGCGCTCGGGTGGGGGGCGGCGGGGATGGCGGTACAGTGGTGTAATGGCTGGAGGCTTGTGGGCTCGCCGAGAGGTGGTCTGCCATTCCGCTGCGGCGGGGGTGAGGAGGGAAACTTCTCTGTCGCCGCCGGCACGCATTGATTTTGCCCGACAGACAGCCGCCTGTTGGGCTCTCTCCGTGCGCCTCTGCCCATCTGACTCCTGGCGAATCGGGTCGAAGCTCTCCGTCTCCGAAAACGCGCCAGGAGGACGTCGCGTGACCTTCGCTCATCGCCGTCGTTATCGTCGGGTCGGGGCGGAGCTCGCGGACAAATGCCCACGATAAAATTACCGACCCCAAAATTACACGACCGGAAAAAGAAAATTCATGAATATATGATGTTTTTAAAATTTATGGACAGGGGAGCCACGTTTATCCGAGGTAATGTGGCAGAGCGTACGTCGCATAAGTTAAATCTCTGATAACACGAATAACATACTCAATTAAAACTTGTACACCCGGAAAAATAATTTATTTGACGGCCACCGTTTATTTGGTTTAAGTAAAATATTTATTTCATTTAAACAAATATTTATTTCAATTAAGTAAATAGTTGCTTGAATGAACTAAATATTTATTTATATCAAATAAATATTTTATTTAAACCAAATGAACGGTGGCCGTCAAATAAATTATTTTTCTGGGTGTACTATTATATAAAAAAAATGAAACCCCACTTCATAAAAACATTAACTTCGGTAGTAAATCAAGTTATTTTTTAAAAATCATTTTTATTTTATTAAGTAACATTAACTTGTTATAAACATAAACTGTTGATTTTAGAACCAGAACTGTTGTATTTGTAGCTTGCAATACCAAAACGCAGCAAATGCGCGGGTGCAACAAAGTCATTATTACGGACTGCTCAGAATTATACGAGCCTACACAGTAAAAAAAATTGTACTTTTTACAACAACTTACTGTCCACAAACTAATTTTCTAGTTTTACAAACAAAAGTACAAACTAAAATCGTCGATGACACGGGAAATAAAAGGACAGGTTCGTATATTCAAATACGTGACAAAGGATTTTCTCGCTCATTTAACAAAATTATTTTTACGAAATTTCGAATTCGTATTTCACGAAATTATTTTTTACTGTGTACACCTCGGTCAGCGGGAAGGCTCGGTTAATCGAAGGTCGGATAACATGGTGGCCGTTTTTTCCCCGCAAAAAAATTCCCCGACTTTTCACTGACCACTTAAAAATTTTCCCTAGCCAAACTTCTAACGACTTCTAATAAAAGAAATTAATGATGTAAATAAAAATACCTAATTATTGTATTAATGTTTAATTCCATTTTTTTCCGAAATGTTCCATTTTTTTAAGGCTCCCTGTTATGTATTTCTTATTTATTTATACAAAGTTCGGCGACAATTTAATTTTTCCCTGACCAAGATTTTTTTCCCTGACTGTTCCCGGTTTTCCCGGTTTCCCTGAGCGCGGCCACCGTGGATAAGTGAGGTTCTACTGTACATGATTTTTTATACTGCAACTTGGGCGGCGTCAATTCGTGAGAGTTTCTCTGAATTATTAGAGGAAGAAAAAAAAATCGCCGCTATCTCGATGAAGCGCGCGAGGGCGAGAGGAGAAAGGCGCATCGGGCGAAGAGGCCGCGAAGCGCCGAAGAAGGGCGCGTGCCGCTCGGCCGCCAGATGGTCCCGTGAACGAGGGAGAGGTAGAGATGGAAGTATTTTACTCCCCGGCACTCGAGTTCTCGGTTCTCTTTCGTTCGTCGCACACGGGTCGCCGTGGAGTTTTACCCCCGTTGCGAGCGGGCGAGGGTTTATGCAACAGCGCCCGATCGCAGAGCCGCGGGAGAAGCCCACGAATGGGAGGAAGTCAGAAGGCGGTGGCGGCGATGGCTGCGACGAAAATGGGACCAGCCTCGGGGAGAGGACAGCTGCGTCCTGCATTTCAGTTTTTTTTTCTCCCATTTTTTTTTAATCATCGAGCAGCCTCCCGAGTGCCGACTCGCTCCCGGAGGAATAATACCCTCTTCCGGTTTACGTTCCGGTCGGTATTTATTTATACCCACGGTGAATTGTTTTATTCAGTCATCCGATAACGTTGCTTTTATCCGTAACGCAAAGCGGATGTTATAAGCGGCGGAACGGTAAGAGATTGGTTAAAAAATTCATCGACCGATAGTGCTCGCATAAAAAAAAAACATGGAAAAACATTTATCAACTCGTTCACACGTGCAATTTATTTATTTTATTAACAACGGGCTGGTTCCAATTAAAAGGAAGACGGGTAACCCGTCGTTCAGTGAACGGTGCGAGAGAGACTCGCTTATAAACCGCACAAAGTTCACAGCAGCGTATAAAAAAGAAAATTGCGATTAATTTTATTGAATTTATTATACCGAAGATATTTATTAGAATTCTCTTTCTTACTTTTTGTACAATATCCTGAAGATATTATTGCCGACGAGTGATGGTGAGCGCGTGCCTAGATATTGAGAAAAGAAAGGGAACAAAAAAGAATGAGAATCGAGACTATAGAGAAGCTCCGGTAGCCCGTGCCGGTGCACCCCACCGCTCGTTTCTCTCTCCCCTCTCCCGCGGCGGGCTCGGCGCGATGGCAGTCACAGCAAAGGGGAGAAGCGAGATCGCCGGCGACGGAGAGACGTGTACGATGCACGGGGCGCGGAGAGAGAGCGAGCGAACGAGCCCGGCGGTGGGGCAAGCGAAGCGTGACTGAGGGGCCTCGTCCTCAGTCGAGTGTCAAGCGTCGAGGAAATCGCATCACGTCGCTTGGTTCCTCATCGAGCGCACGCGCAAATTCTCTCGCTCGGTGCGATGACAACGTAGAGTAGAAGAGTGTCGGAGAGAGTGTGACAGTGAACAGGGCAGTGAGAGAAAGACGGTGGACAGATAGATGTATAGACATAGCCGTGAGGGGCGCGCGAAAAACCACCCTTGACTGTGTTGCGCATGCGCAAACACCGCCAACCGCCCCCTCTACAGCAGCTTTGTCTATTCCGCGTGCCCCCTCCCTCCCAGCCGTGGCAAACGAGCGAACGTCGTTTTAACGGACAACTTCTCTCGGCAGTCCCGGCTCGCTGGCACCATAAGGCGCGTCGATTTTTTTTTCTCGGTCTCTGGAAACTATCGACGGTTCACAATGAAACGCGCGAGTTTTATTCGGGCGCCTCTGTCGTGCCGACGGCTCATCGGGTGAACGAGATAAATACTTAAAAAAAAAAAACAAGAACAGACGGGTCG
>JAPYZD010007474.1:0-13761 GCA_030522725.1 Ichneumoninae sp. B BG-2022a
AATGATTTAATGATTTAATGATTTAATGATTTAATGATTTAATGATTTAATGATTTAATGATTTAATGATTTAATGATTTAATGATTTAATGATTTAATTATACATGAACTAAGAAACAAAAGGGCATAACTCGTATATAAATTTATTAACGCAGGGGATACGCTCTTTTGCTTTAAGGAGTCGACATATGAATGCAATAGTGTTCTATAACGATTAACTGAGAAGATAGACCTTTGCTCCAGGAGTTCCATGAGCAGTCGAATGTCGATATCGAGGAAGGTCTCTTCTGTCCTGACTCGAGGACTCTTAGGACTCTTCGCGCTCTCTTTCACGCTACCTTTTCCGCCGCGGGGTGTGCCACGCGTTACCATAGCGGTACGTACTTTTTCGTGACTACACTTTAGCGTTTCTATCTTGTACTCGTAACGAGTCAAGGAATCCATAGTGCCGAGTTCCTCAACAGATGAAATTTTGGTATCATCCTCCGTGCGAGATTTTTCACGCCGCGGAGGTAAATCTCTGTACTTGTTATCGATAGTTTCTCGGAGTTTCGCCGAGCAAGCCGTATTTCCGAGGGCGATCATTTCGATGAGAGCTTTGTTGAGATTCAGCAGAGGCAATCCAAGGATACGTGACGCTTTGCAAGCTGCTGATTGATACTCTGGAAGCGATTTTTTATATGTTTATCAACTTGCTGCAACTCTTTTTTTTAATGCATTGCACACATTTTCGTTTTGGATTATAAAAATTTACATGATTAATTGTTAATGAATTATTAAACATTGTATCGGAAAAAGACATACCGGTAGAGGCAGCGCCGTGAAATATAATGCAGATCTTTTTATTCCCCGTCAACGAGGATCCATCCGGTTGATCCAGCTGCCGCAGCGATTCCTTCTTCTCTATCGCGTCGAACACCTCTTTCACAGGGTCTTTCATTTTTTCAGAAAAATCGGGCTTCCTTTGCAACTCGTCGATGAAAGCTGCGGTATAAAAAATCTCACATCAGCCCTCACAAAAAATGATACGAACTGGAGTTACTTTGGCGAAAACAATCACCCATACATTCTCATTGACATTACAGTAGAACCCCGTTTATCCCAGCTAATGTGGGGACAGCTTACGGATAAGTGAAATCTCGGATAACACGGATAACGTACTCGATTCAAACTTGTACTACTATTATATATTTTTTTAATAACACCATTTCATTTTAAGATGAACTTTATTAGTTAATTCAGTTATTTTTTAAACATAATTATAATTTCGTTAATTAACATTAACGTCTATAAACATAAATCCCTTTAAACCATTTACTCTAAAATCGGAACTGTTGTATTTACAGCTTGCAATATGAAGTAAACTTGTACACCATGAGAAAAAAAATTGTTGGATTAACCAAGGTGCGTCCACCGGCGTTCAAAGGCGTCATTTAGTTGATACAATAAAATTTTTTGTTTGGATCGAAATATTTTCAATCAACTGAAACGAATAATGGTTCCACGAAAGAATGATTTAGTTGTACCAACCAAACAACAGTTTTGAACGTATGTGATCGCGAATTTGGTTAATCCAACAATTTTTTTTTCTCAGTGCAAGTTTAAGAGCCTATGCAATAAAGTTGTCATTACGGACTACTTCGCGCGTGGGCCCTGCTGCTTTATTCGTTTTATCCGAGTTTTCTGTATTATCCGAGCCTACATCTCGGTTAACGCGCCCTTCGCGAGACCTCGGATGAGTTGGGTGCTGCGGATAAGGCGGAGTCTCGGTTAATCGAAGGTCCGATAAGCGAGGGTTTATTGTACATTAATTTTTGTATTCGCGATGTAACGCTTCGCGTGAGATCTCACCGTGAAGAAGAGTTTCGATTTTGTCGGGATCGTCGTAGGGCAAATTGATTCGTCTTTCAGAAACTTCACGCTCGCTCAAGACCGAAAGCGACATATTCGCCTCGGACATTGCTGTTGTAATCGATCCCGCCCGAGATATTTTCCTCGAGACCTTTCGAATGTTCGATCCCCTTCTCTTGCGTCGTACCGCGTTAACAGACACGGAATCCTGTTCGGCGACTCTTTCCTCCTCCGAATGGTTTTCCGTAGTTCCCTTCTCAACCTGTTTCGCATCTTTTTTTCGTTGCGTTGCCAGTGAAATGCTCATTTCATCAACGAGCGAGTCATAAAAGTCGAGCAATTGGGGAGGCAAAGTTGAAGAGTCGGGAGGTCTTCGTGGTGGCAAAAGAATCTCATCGACTCGATAGTAATGGGCCAGAACTCGAATAACGCGAGTTTCGTGCAGAGCTGGACTGTGACAAATGACAAATTTTCATTTTTAAAAATAATAAAAAATCGGGATCTCCAATATTATTTTCAGTTCAAATTTATAGATACTCTTTCAAATGCTGCCAGTACAGTTCGACCGTCCGTTGACCGCAATTTTCTACAGTAAATTCCTTTCCCTCCGATGAATCGTATGGAAGGACAGGAGAGAATTTGATCAAGGGCGGCGAGAGCTTAAGCTTATGCTCTACGCCCCTTCCGCGTAGATCTACGATAATCGGCTCGACGCCTTGATGAATTTGAAGCGAGAGTTTGCTCTCGGCATAGCCCTGGATGCATCGATGTTAATGTTAAAAAAATGATACGATGTTTTTGCCAAACAGCCGATAATTACGGATTTGCGAGGCTTGAAGTAGATCTTCATGCTGCCCGATTGACCGGGCAAATAAACGTCCGTCCCGTTCTGCAGGCGAAATGGTCCCTCGGATTGATTTCTTCTGATCGGCGGTAGTTTTGCTTCCCACTGGCAATCTATCAGACCTCTGAAGCAATTTCGTCGGATAGAGTTTGATCATTTCAAACCGAGAATTTTCATTTTTTTTTTAATCATTGTTACTCACTCGTTTTTGATAAGAATATGCAGAAGCCCGCATTCGCCGACCATGACCTCACTGAATTCGAGGATTTTTGGAGTCACGGTGACGTAGGGATACGTAACTGTTGCCGATATGATTATCGGCAGAGTAAAGCCATTAGTCACCTGCGTGATGAGAACATAATGAAACTTCCTTCGCATGCTTGACACTTCAAAGAACTCAGGTGGGATTTAGGCATTGACACTGCTGTGGGACCGCACCAGTTACCAAGGGTTCTGCACCCAGAAAAATAATTTATTGGACGGGTGTTCCGCAAATAAATATTTATTTGGTTTAAATAAACGTTTGTTTGATAAAAATAAAAGCGTGCAAAGTGATTTGCACAATTACTTCCTCATGTTTTACGGTTTTCCTCATAACTTCCTCTTTGATAATTTCGTCGTGCCATTTTGGCTTCCTCATAGAGGAAGCTATAATTAAAACACAATAAAAAAAAGTTTTATGGCAATTTTTAATCTAACCTTCAGCGCTGATTACGAAACTGTAACTCATTCTATTCTTTGCGCGATGTTTGATTCAGAAACTCCTGTAAAAAAAAAATGTTTAATTCAAAATTTTCAAAATCCCACAAAATTCAAACGGTTGGATCAATTTTTCCAAATTTAATATTAAACATTGTACAGTGTCAGTCCATTCCCGTAGCAAATTTAAGCTCGATACCTCCATGTTTACTCAAATTAGACGATTTTTAGTAATTTTTCAAAAAAATCAAACTTCCATAAAATCTGATCCCTTTGGTAGATTTTGGCCAAATTCAATACCAAAGGTCTTTGTTCATAGTATTGTATTTATATGCATTTTTAGGACGATAGCTCAAAATTTATGAAAGTTAGAGCTACCACAGACTTTTTTCAAACATTCGAATTCCCGTAAAATTCCGAAACGGGTCGCAATCTTCATGAAAATTATATCGAACGAGGAGACGTGACTACTCTATTAGTGTACAAAATTTGAACCCGCTATCCCAAGCCGTTTCCGAGTTATAGTCGTTCTAAGCGATGCACGCTGTCACACACATACACACACACACACACACACACACACATCCGGACGCCAGCTAAAAATCACTTTTCTCGACGTTTTCGACCATTTCTAGTACGCTGACATTTAAATCTCGAATTTTTTTTTTTCACGAAAACATACCTTCCTCTATGAGGAAGCAATTAGATTAAATCAATAAAAATCTTCATTTACGTCAATAAAAATCTTTATTTAAATCAATTAAAATCTTTATTTAAACCAAATAAATATTTATTTGCGTGTGCCCGTTAAACAAATTATTTTTCTGGGTGTGCACCCACTCCACGCTCAAAGGTGCGTCCGAGATTTTTCGATCTAACGTGACGTGACGTTTTCCCTTATGACGTCATTTTTGGTTGAAAACTAAGATTTCGAAACACGAAGTAACGTCACAACGAAATGTTTCAAAGATGTCTGCGTGACGTCACTGCCGGTTTAAAGATGAGATTTTCAAACCGGGAGTGACGGTGACGAAAAAGTTTTTTTATTTTTTTCTGCAATGTTTTATGCAATGCGGTTTAAGTGCTGTGTTCGGCTTCGCTCTGGCTCGATAAGACCGGTATGGCGTTTTGGCGTACAGCAGTATGCAGTGTGCAGCCAGAGATGTACCGTCTTTTCAGCTATGGCAGAATCCCATCTGGCCCAACGAGACAAAACGGAACGGTGTTTTTGGCCCAGCCAAAAACTGGTAAAAATACCCCGTTTTGCCACGTTCTTCCCTACGTGGAATTCGTTTACCTCAAGATAAAACTTGCGCCTTATAGTCGCTGACTTCTGAGACGATTTTAATTTCATCGGATTGAGGGTAACTTCGAGATTTACAAATTCACCAGGCATCAAGGAAGTTTGATCGCGGAAATTGATTTTTATACCCTGCTTGGCGAGATCTTCTGACTTTTTTGACTTGCTCAAACGGACTTGAGCACTCCGGCAACCATTATTGTAGACTCGCGTGCAAGCTTGAGCAGTTTGGCCGACGATCACGTACCCCATTTCTGCGGTAATTCATAATTATTTATTTATGGGCCTACAAGATAGTACAAAATATGTTTACACATATCCGATACGGACTGATCTTTTAGGTCGTATATTTACCAAGAACGTATTCGGGAGCGTAAAGACCCGGAATTGGACCGTCCATTTTACTTCCTCTAGTTCTATCGAGCATAAGAGAATAAGTCTCTTCAATAAATTCTTTCGCTATCAAATTTTCGACAACCATCTCGATGTCTACGAAACCGGGCAATTTTTCATTTTTCATCACCATCTGCCATCCGTTTTCGATTTCTTCCAAGTCCTGCCGATTGAATAAGCTATTTTGTATATTTCATATTTCGGATATAAAAAATTTAACAAGGCGGCCACTAAATGTGATAAAAAACAATGCCCTGATTTCATTATCGCATAAAAAATTCCAGGGCATTCCCGGTCTTGCCAGGTTTGTCCTTCCAGTGACCACCCTGTATGAACATATTTAGTTTTCTTCGTCGATCGAAGATAGTTACGTCATAAAAATTGGACCAATTTCTTAAGGACTGTACAGCCCGATAGCCAAGCTCCACGTTATGATCCTTGAAGATATCGCATCTCGGTAAGGAGACGTAGACCTGAGGGATAACGGCGAAACCTTCGACGATTATGGATATCGGCATACGATGATCGATGCACAGTCTTAAGGTTTTCTCGAAAGGTCCCGGAACCACCGCTCGATAGATCAATGCGATCTCAACTGTCGATCGAGGCGCGATCGTGGTGAACATCGGTTGAATCGTCAGATTTTCGTCACTCCCATCCGCAAACTCGACGTGATAAATCAAGTGGATGTTGCTGAGATTTTCTAATTTAATGGACGCGCGACTCGGCTCGCAGATTATCTGAAGCGACAAACAGTGTATTCAATTACAGTGGAACCCCGATTAACCGCGGTCGGAGTAACCATGTGTCTTCCGAGGTTTCTTTTTTTATGCACTGAGAAAAAGGATAGGATTTTCTACTATACCAATAGTTCCCAGGTGGAACGTCTATATAGATAGTTTTCGATACTATATATTCAATTGGTTAAAATATAATTAGGATAACAGTGGGGATTATGGCCCAGTCCATATATCATTGATTTACGTGTTAATCGAGGTGGGCCATATTAACCACTTTTACGCAATAGTTGCAACCATGATTTTTTTGTCACTGCCGTAACTATAAAATATAACGTTCCCCCTGGGAACTATTTTTTATGGTAAAAATTCAGTATTGTTGTATTTACGATATAATTTTTTCTCAGTGTGCTCGGAGAAAACCAAAGTCACTGGGTATTTCTGAAAAAGCCTAGCATACGTACTATTCATAAAAAAAAATCCAAAAATTGACATTCTAGTTCACACTATTAAATAATTAAGTGTAAGTTGTACCAAATGTTATTGCAGCTACTCAAAATAAAGTTGTATCATTAGCCATTATTGACTTATATATTTTCGCTGTTTAGTTCGGATAAACCGGGCTTTCGATTATCCGGGGACTCTTCGGTCCCAAGCATCCTGGTTAATCGGGGTTCTACTGTACTTAAAAAAAATCAATAATAACGTAATTGCTAAATCTCTCAACTATTCTGTGAATAACATTGAAAAATAAATCTAGATTTACCTGTTGACCAAAATCAACGCGTTCCTTGTCCAGATTGAATCGCACCTCGTCCGCCGCTGCGAGCACTTTGATCAATTCCGATGGCCCGCCCTCTATCTCGCATAGAACCCGAGCCTCGAGCGTCAGAGCTTCGGTGCCGTGAAACGCGAAGGAAATACACTGGCACGAATAGCCAGGGATTACCGACTCGCAGGGTACGATGGAAAAAATTTTATTAATCTTGTCAGCGACGATAGGCTCGTTGGGTAGAATTTCCAGAGCCGCCACTTCCGGTTCCTCGAGGACTAAATTATCCGCCAGAATACCCGCGAGCAATTTTCTCGTTTCGGCTAATATTTCCGAATATTCCGATTCATCTTCTCCCACTTTTGGCGACGCGATGCTGCAACCCTTGCTTCTATCCTCAATATTCGACGAGTCACGCTTTATCGAGATGGTTTCCTCGATCCAAGTGAATTTGTAAGATGCCTCGAGAGGACCGTTGTTTTTCAGGAAGATATTTTCGACCACGCTGCAGCCGAGAGGACAGTCGAAGCGGATTTCTCGCGGCAGGGAAGACACGTTCGGAAAATTGAGGCTCGCCCGGCATTTTATTTTGTCCTGTTATTATGGCGGTTGAGCAATCGACAGCCTTAGCTGCGCGGTCGGTGTGTGGCTTCAGCGGTCTCCCGACTCAAGCAGCTTTGCTTGCGTCCACTAGGTGGATGGGTGACCGCTTAGCCCCACACTGGCTTGCGCATGGAATGTTGAGCGGCAGGCCAGATTTTCTGAGTTCTTGATGTTAAGGTAGTTATCGCGCGATAGGGGGAAATTCGTGTGGAGGGGACAGGTCGCATGGTTGTCGGCGAGGAGCTGCGCACTGCTGCGCGTCGTACCAGCGTTAGGAACAATATAAAACAATCTTTACTATTTTTTATCTCCGTAACTAGATGGTGAATTGACTTACAATTTTTCGACAAGGATCGTTAAACATCCAACAAAAAAATTATTGAAATTGTAAGAAGGAATTATTTACGGTGATTGAGAAAGTAATCAAATTTTCACGATAGATAGGAAACGCCGAGTATAAGGACGTCGTGTATAAGCATTGAATAACAAATTCGTAAAGTTTTAACGATTTCGTATGAAAATCGTTATCGCGCGATAACTACCTTAAAACATCAAGGAAACAGAAAAATATAGGGCCGTCTATACCGACACGGGTTTTTCCGCAGTTTCCCCCGCGTCCTCGGCAAATGCGGTACAGTGTAGCTAAGTCGGCTGCGGACGCACTGGAAGTTAGGTTAGCTTAGTGAAGTGCGGGTAGGGAGTGATAGGGGGGAATCGGGTTACGTAAAAACCCGAGAAGGCTATACGATGGAACATACAAAAAAAAAATATATATATATATATATATGGTGGTTGAGCGATTCTGGTGATAAATCGACTACGATCTTAAGGTGAGGAAACGATCGATCTTACGGCATTCGGATGTTCCTTGTATTCGAGTTTCAAGATGCTGCTGTACTCTTTGGAATGGCGTTGACCCTGCTCGGCGATGGGAGAGAAGAAAACACCTATACGACATTTCGCATTTTCTGATAAAACGATTTCGAGACTCTGAGCATCCTCTCCATTTTCGGTGATTATCCCGAAGGGAGGGTCGACAGTCAGAGACGCATTCAGCTTGAGTCCTGATGTGTTGACAACGGTCAATTCGTCAGTCTGCCGCGATTCGTCGACTCCGGGGCCCATATTGACGACAAAAACGAGTTCCCTCTTGCTGAATGACACAGACGCGTCAACGAATTTTGCAGTGAAGTTACTGTTTCCCAGAATCTCGCGTTTTCCCTGACCGTCGTAGAAACAATGGAGCCACCATTGCTCCGAGACGGTTTCGCAGCTGGAATCGAATTGTAAAATTTTCAGCGATATATTATTATATTAATTTTTATATTATTTTTATATTATTTTTATATTATTAATTTTTTTTTTGCAGGATGATGTATTTTGGTTGAGGAACACTCACGTGTCTGATCTTGCGTTGCAAATGACTGTTCCAGTACTCTCGGCGGGCAGCTCGATAGAAAAAGGCTCGACCGAAAATTTTTCACTGGAAAGAATTTTACACGAATTTTACACGAAATTGGGGTTTGAATTGCAGAGAATGGGTGTTTTTAAATTTTATTGAAGGCCTGTTCGCTCTCACTATGTTGGAGTTTGGATCTGTCCACGCAACATCTTCATTTCCATCGTATTGGAGAAAACAAGCCTTATATTGCGAGATCCGTGATTAGTGACGTCGATCGGCAGACAGATATCCTGACGACTGGAAATCAATGATCAATCGATGAAGACGTTTGATTTTATCGAGCTGTTGTATTGTCAAAAATAAGTGATCGACCGACGCGATACCTGAACAACAGGCCCATATCGAAAGTTGGAAAGATCGTCGGCTCGCACACGACGCAAGAACCGATTCCGATTGCGCTCAACGTTACCGGAATGTTACGACTATTTGGTATCGTCAGAACTATCTTGTCCGAATGTTTTCCAACGTCTCTAAGAAATGCCGTAACTTCGAGAATCGTCGGTTCGCCAGGATTCAGATCACCCGAAGTAGGACATATTTTCCACGAGCTGTTACTCTTGCCGCTCTTTAGTTACAATAAAAACGACCATTTACCCATACAATTGATGTTTATGTTGATACACAGGCATTAAAACAAAATTAACGAGTGCTGACGGATGAAATGGGATTCGCGCATTGAGGTTTTCTGCTCAACAATGCATTTCTTATTTTTCCAGAGTTAAATTTTATCAATGAATTGGTTCTCAGCTAATTTTTAAATAAACTTCTTCGCACTGGATGGGTAAAATTCAGATTTTTTAATTGGTTTTGATTTGTGTGTTTTTTCACACATTTTTTCCCCGTTAAACAAAGATCAAAGCTAATTGAAAAATCAAAAAAAATTCATACGTATTCAGAAAAATGAACGAGTAATTATCATAAAAAAAAGTTGCCGGGTAATTTGTTAAACAATAAAATTTTTGATTAATTTGTAAATAACATTTTTGAATTATTATTATGCAAAATTAATCTTTTCAGTACCTTTAGTATGCATGCATTTTTCAGATTTTTATACCATTGAGAAGTATATGCAATTTTCTCTTATTTTTCTCGAAATTATGCGAAATGAGCCCGAAGCGACATAGCTACTTTAAGGATGTTTGGGCCGAAATCGCGGGAAGGGGACGGATGAGGAACTCCGCTGACCACATTAAACCTTTATAAGTCATCCCCAACTAATAAGTCTATCCTAGCCTAGCCTAGCCTAGTCTACTCTAGCCTTTATAAATCTATCCCAACTTTTAGGCGCTACAGTAGCAACACGTGGTCCCCACTCCGCATCCGTTAATCCCGTTCCGGGACGGTTTCGGGCGGTGTGAGTTATAAAGGATTAACCCCTTCACATTCAGGGGTCTCTATAGGGGCCAAAACGTATAGAGAAATACATTTCTCTGACAGTGAAGGAGTTAACCAGTGTGCGAGTGAAAAACGCAGATAAAGCAAGCAGCTAGACAGAGGTAGAGTCTCTCGTTTATTGAATTTATCTCAGAAACAAAACTGTGAATGTTCTTAAAATTTGCACACAATCTGTCTGATAGTATGTTCTTCGCTGTGATAGGTTTTTTATTCGAATCTAACAGATTTCGATGGAGAAAATCGCTACTTTCTGTCGTTCCCGACCGATTTTCGAAACGTTTACACGGTACCGTATGCAGTTTTGTACACCCATTACTAAAAAACTACGTGGTCAAAAAATCTGAATAAATTGCAAACGGTTCAGTGTGTATTTGCCTGCAAAGTAGCAAAGTTTTACAGCGATCGAACAGAAACTGTTATTTTTAAATATTAAAAAACCATGAGTGTCTGATACTTCCCGAGTGAGAGCTCTCGCCTACTCGTATGTCGCAAAAACAAAACCTCACTCACCAGAGCGGCGGTAAATTCAGCTGGAATCGGCGAATTGTTTATCAACGTGAGTACCATCGTTTGCTCCCTCAAGAGCAAGACACGTGCCCAATCGAGACTCGTAGGTTGAACCGACACAACGGGACCCTGGCCATTGCAAGTCAAGACGCAGCAAGCCACCGCCGCTTTCTCTCCGAATGTCAGCATGCTATGTTATATGTTGTTAATAGTAAAATTATTCAAGAAAGACCTTCAATTAATTCAGATAAATCTGTGCCGGATAGGACAGACATGGTCTAAAGTTGGAACCTCATAGTAGCTCTTTGCTTGCCCATGGCTCTCGTTATAATCGTCAAAGACACTGTCCTCGACTGACCGGCTCCCAGATAACCCTGATGCACTGACATCGAATACAGCATCGTCGTGGAATCTGATATCTGAAAAAACTCTACTTCTACAAACTTTACAAACTTCTATTAACCATAGACCAGAGCTTGGCAAATACAGTAAGTACTTGAAATGCATATTGAAGTATCAAGTACGAATTCAGTGCCTAGTACTCAGAACTTCAGTAATTTAGTTCTGCCAGTACTCAATACGTCAGTACTCAAGGACTGTCCAGCTTTCAGGACTTTTAGTAGGGAAGAGTGGGGTAAAATGGCACAGCGGGGCAAAACGGGATAATGAGACAAAACGCAATTTTCCAATAACTTTTGGATGGTGTCGATGGAGTTCCGTCGAGCGAAACGGGGTTGAAAATCTGAATGTATCGTTGGGACAAAATGGGGGTTAAAAAATTATCGGAAAATTGAGTTTTGCCCTCACTGTCCCGTTTTGCACCACTGTCCCATTTTTACCCACTCTCCCCTACTTGATACTTCAATATGTACTTCAAGTACTTAGCGTATTTGCCCAGCTCGGCTACAGACAAACTGACAAAGTTGATTTCTTTACTGTTTGAGGCACGAGATAAAAGTAGCCGTTGACGTCGGACTCGTTCTCGACGATGAAGTTACGGGTGTAAGGGTGATTCAAGAAGGACGACTTTATGTCGATTTCCCCGGGTTTAACGATCACCGATGCTACCTTGCTTCGAAACGAAATCGGTAATGACACCGGAACGGAATCCGTGTCCCACATATCCACACGTAGACTCGTCTCTCCGACCCGTGCTGCATTCGGCGTAAAACTAATCTGCACACAATTACAAAAGGTTCAAGTTTCCAAAGGACATTGATCAACGCTCTGCCGGTCGGACGTTTATCCCACTCCAAAAGAACCAAGCAAGCGTTCCTGGTTCTTTAATGTTCGACCCGTAGGCCCATTTCGGGCACTCCGACCGACAGAGCGATAGTCAACGCCCAAATTGCAGGGCCCACATTGATCTTCAGTGAGGAATTAGCAGCGACAATGCCTTCCGGCGGAGCGACAACGAATTCTCGCGGAGACGACGGGAACGACGGTTTCCTCGGCGCTCTAGCAAAGTCTTCGGCTGTAATGACAGCCTCGCTTCCGTCATTGGGAACGCTGATGCTGAAAGTCACTGGCACCGATGAATCATTGTACAGCACGACTTCCTGCTTCGAATTGAAACCTGTGAACATTCGTCAAAGCGATATCTATAACGATCAAAGGACATTTATTCGATTAAAGGACATTTATTCGATCAAAGGACATTTATTCGATTAAAGGACATTTATTCGATCAAAGGACATTTATTCGATCAAAGGACATTTATTCGATCAAAGGACATTTATTCGATCAAAGGACATTTATTCGATCAAAGGACATTTATTCGATCAAAGGACATTTATTCGATTAACGAACATCGTCATTTATTTGATCAAAGGACATCGTCATTTGTTCGTCATTTATTCGATTCGATTTTATTCGATCAAAGGACATCGTCATTTATTCGATTCGATTTTATTCGATCAAAGGACATCATCATTTATTCGTCATTTATTCGATTCGATTTTATTCAATCAAAGGGCATCATCATTTATTCGTCATTTATCCGATTCGATTTTATTCGATCAAAGGACATTTATTTTTAGGACTGACTTACCTATGGCAACAGTTCCAAAATCGAGTCGAGTCTTATCGAAACGGAGTGTAGGGCAGACGACGCAGCCTCTGAAATTATTTACAAAAGTTATTTTCCGAACTGGAACGATTGAACATGGAAGAAGAGGTGACATGGGAGTGGAGTGCAGGTACTTTATATACAAGGCGACGATCTCGAGGCTTTCCTTAACGACGAATTCAACCCGTTCAACAAAATCGCCGTTTCTGTTGGAAGAGAATGAGACAATGAAGGACCCGTATTGACCCGGCTGGAGCTTGATGTGTTGAGGGGTGACTGTGACACTTCCGCCGAAGTCTGAACGTTTTGCTTTATGCACCAGGACGCCTGGAATGAATCCTTTATTGGTGCAAACCACCTAAAAAGTTGAACGACTGCTAATGTATTGAGGGATTAAATGGGATTTTATTGTATTTAATTTTGTTTTACAGAAAGGCATATCGTACTTGGTAATTGTGAACGGAGCACAAGAATATATTCTTAATGTCGATCGTCGCAACGTTCAGCTTGATGAGAGGTCCGATCGAGACACCGCTCAAGCTATTTACGAGAGTTTTGGTCCAATTTTATTTTGCGCCAAATAATCCAATGAAAATTATGTACCTCAAAGGTAGTCGGTCCTCGCGACCGGTGACCTCCAGATAAGCGGTACTCGATAATTCGCCGATTTCGTCGGGCTCGAAATTTACAGTCACATCCGCCGAATTGTGCGGCCAAATTTCACCCTCCTCGAGAACGACAAGAGTGCTCGAAATTATTGGACGATTAAAGAGGGAGTCTCGCTGCGCGCTGATTTCGCATAAGTTCGACAACAATAAGAGAAAATTGCAAGTACTTCTTGATGGTGTAAAAATCTGACAAAAAATCATGTATACTAAAGGTACTGAGAAGATTAATTTTGCATAATAATTTTATATTTGGTCTATAAAAAAAATAAAAAATCAACGATTACTTAAAAATCTGAAAAAATTCATAAGTATTCAGAAAAATAAACGAATCATTTCCATATAAAAAAAAGTTTTGTTGCCGGTTAATTTGTTAACCAATTAATTTTTTGATGAATTTGTTAATAACATTTTACAATTATTATTATGCAAAATTAATCTTCTCAGTACCTTTAGTATACATGA
>JAPYZD010007476.1:0-12553 GCA_030522725.1 Ichneumoninae sp. B BG-2022a
TTTCGACTTAGCACAGTTAATATGCTACGCATATGCTTTAAATCCTACAGGAACATAATATGAACAATAACGCTTCGGCGTGCACTCGAATATCGCTTGGAAACGTACAAGAAACGAAGAAAATCGAATATTGGTACTCGTCCTAAAATCCAATATGGCCGCTGAAATGTTATCAGCATTTGTTTTTTACGACGTTAAATATTCTGGGACTTACATATGTCAAACGAGAGTGCACACCGAATCGTTGAGGTTCTACGAATATTCTAAAATCGTCGGGAAGTCGATTACACAAAAGATAATTACGTGAAGTGTAAACTGCGTTCACGTAGTCTATTCACGTATGACCGGTGATCAGAGCTGATGACAACGGCATGAACGTAGCGAAGAACACGATGCAAAGCCACCTGTGTGTCAATCGTGACACTACGTTCATTCACTTTCGTAAACTTTAATATTCGGTTTACTTAATTCCTTGCAAGTTTTCAATCAAAATTTGACGGAACACTGAAGCATTTATGTCAATATAACAGTTCTGCACGATTTGACACATATGCGTAGCATATTAACGATGCTAAGTTGAAACTAAAAAATTGTCTAGTTCCGTCGGTAAAACAGATAAAGCAGGTTAAAAAAAGGAAAAAAACCAGCTCCAGCATCCCCTTAAATCGATAGATCGTAACATTTTTTGTTATCACTCCCGCCAGTTTAGAAAAATAATAACCAATAATTATGCAGGGGGGCAATAACTATGCAGTACTTTTTTGTTTTCTGTTAAAAATTTTTTTTCGTACAGTTCAAATATACATAAAAACATACTTCTAAATTCACTGGGCTCACTTTTTTTCCTAAAAAATTTCTAAAAAACGCTTTTTAGGCCTTGTAAAACAAGACCCTCCTTAATTATCTACAAAGTAACCGATACATATATTACTTTGTTCATGAAAACCTCCTGCTTGTAGCCCTTCGTCTACTCTTTCGTCGGGGACAAAAAGCCAAATACTTTTCGTCGACTATTTATTATTTTCGATACCACTATGAGCATTCGTAGCTTTGACTTTATCACATACTGACAATATTTTTACGACAAACGAGTTTCGAGAAAACTCGCTATTTGGATTCTGTAGAAAAAAAGAAGTTGCCTGTTTTTTTTTCTACAAGGAAATCTGTCCTCGAAAGTAATTACACTAGGGCCTCGATTTGTGCGGCCTCGGTTTCCGTATCAGTCCCCACCACGGAGCGAATATCGATCGACGCAGTAAGCTATTTGCCATGCTTGACAGTTACTATGGGCAGGGCATGCGCTGCCTCGATTTTCGTGCGTGTCAGCGGGAGCCGGTCCCGCCTAGTGATGCGAAATGACCGTCATTTTTTCAATCCGTCAATTGACCAAAAAATGACCGTCAATTGACGTAATTTTTTTTATCCATTTTTGTATGTGAAAATGACGGTCTTTTTTTGGCGTCAATTGACCAAAACGCCTATCTAGTTGTGAAATGACGGTCATTTTTTTTTGCGGTCACAAAATGGTCACAAATTTTTCCACATTGCATTTTGGATCTATTCAAAATCGGTAAATATATATTTCAAAGAAGTAAAAATTAACAGGTGACGTTACCGGTTAGAATAAGAACAAGGAAAGGATAGGATTCATATATTGTTATAAAACACACGCTCACCTGATTATGTCGAATTATAAAAAGAAACGTAGTTTATTTATATTTTTCTCATTACAAACTATGTATCACATCTTCAATACAGCTATCGTTTCTTTATGACACTCTATATTTAGTTTTTATTTGTTAATAACTTTTTGTGCATAGCACTTGTTCCCTTTTTGTACTTTCTTTTTATTGAGTACCTTTATAAGTACGCAGTAGCGAGTGTACGACATAGTTCGATTATCGATGGCTCGAGCTGAAAGCAAGCCGAAAAGTGGTGGCAAATTTGAAAATCGGTCACAAATAAATCGATCATTTTTTGATGCGTCAATTGACGGTTACGGGACCGTCAATTGACGGTAAATTGGCCCGTTTTCTGACGACCTCGCATCACTAGTCCCGCCGCTGTGCATGAAGTCCCCAGTGTACGAAATGCCTGACGTGTCTTGAATGATTCAACCTTTTTTACTCAGACATTATAATCGATTTTTATTTGAATTCCAGGAAAAACGCCGCAGCTGTATAGACACGACCTCTTAGCTATGCAAAGCAAACAGACCCATAGGTTCTCTTTACATATGAACAAAATACCTGAGAGATTAGTACCGAGAAAGTTCGCCCTGACGACGAAAGTTCCAGACACCAAGGGATGCAACAAGTGTTGCGTTGGAAGAAATCCTTACAATGGGTAAGTTGTAAATACGCTATTGCGATGTCACTTGTCACTATTATATTGGTATTTGCGAATCGAGTTTCAATAGATATTCCCTCATTTTTTTCATAAACAAAATTCTAGTAATATTTAATGCCGATATTCATTGATCGACATTGGTTGTAAATTTACCCAAAAACATTCATACAAATAACAAAGATCACGGTGTGCCAAACCCGCTTAACTGGAATTTCTCGAACCTACGATATTTTTCTGAAAAATACTCGTAAATATTGGTTTCAATTTTTGGTTGCAAGAATTACCTCGCGTGGCCAATTTTTCCAATGGAAAAAAGAAAAGAAAAATAACTGGTTAAATCGTATCTTCCATTATTTCAGATACAAGTATCTTTGTGGCGCGATGCCCGCTGGAATATTTCTCATGCAATGGTACGATCCACTGAATAAATTTATGTTACTGAAACACTTCGAATGCACTCTGCCATCGCCGCTGAACGTTTTTGAAATGGTAATCGCACCACAAATGGAATATCCGATGGTATGCGTTTCGGTGAAACAAGCGTATCAACAAAATAAACTGAAACTGGATCTCATTAATATGAATTCCGGAGCGAGCTGGTTTCACAGTGACGAATTGGAGGACATGGATGGTTCAGGTATTCGTTTACAATTTTTCAAGACAATTAAGGTGAACAGCCCAATTATTGTCCACCTAAGCTCCGCTTGGCATTCAAATTGAAAGAAGATTGTTAGTAATAGTGGAGGTATTGCAATAACTGGTATTCAGAAACGTCTAGTCTTAATTATGATTATTATTATTATTTATTGCACCTGAGGCTCTAGGACTACGTCCCCTAAGAGCCGATACCAAAATACCAAAATCCACATACAAGAGGCAGCACAGGAAATAAAAATGTGCATCTTAAGTAGAGTCCTAATCGACCTAATTACAATACCGATAACGTAGTACAAAATAGGAATTACTAAGAATTAAATACACAAAATCTGGGAATAAAAAGAAAATTAAGAATGTAAAATAAAACAATTAACTAAAAATTAGTTAACTGAAACAAGTATTATTTTATTACTTCTCACCATTTTTTAATTAGAATTTCGACATATAGGCACTATTGTAAATGACCCGATTAGTGTCCTACAATTTTGTCATGTAGCCTATATGAGGCAATCTCTGTCAACACAGCTACTTTTCGACCCTGTCAGATTTATCCCATAATTGGTCACATTTTAGTATCACTTGTAAATACCCTTTGAGATTTTTTTTTTTCAGATTTTTTAATCTGTCAATTTAGTGAGATGCGTTCATATGTCTCATATTCATATGTCTTGAAGGGGATAAGTCGGGCAAAAAAAAAAACTAATCACAAAAAAGTGACTTTTATTCATTAACTATTTAATGCAATATGTGTTATATTTTTGTTCGTATTGCAAAAGCTGTTTTTAGCAGGAAGGAATGAAAATTATATTTTTTCGTGTAATGCGACACCATCAATTTCGGCACAATTTTTTTCGGGTATTTGACGATGTCTGAAGTATCAACAAAAAAATTGACAAATTGGAATTCGACGTAGTTGCTAAGCTAAAAAAATATAGTATATATAATATAGTACTATAATATTTTTATTACAATTTTCTTTTTTATCCAATGCGACCTTGCTGTTAATTTTTAGGGTAGTAGGTGATGTAGGACAAACCTAAAAAAATTGGCAGTATGAAAAATTAGACGTATTTTCCGAGAAAATAAATATGAAAATATCAATATTATATTATTGTATTCTTTTGCTTCGCAAATGTGTCGAGTTTCACTTTCCTAATTTTTTTTGTAGACTCTTCATACATCGCCGAACACTCTGAAAAATTGTCACATTGCACAAAAAAAATTCATTCCTTTCTGCTAAAAACAGCCTGTGCAATACGAACAAAAATATAACACATATTGCATTAAATAGTTAATGAATAAAGATGACCTTTTGTTGAAAGTCGACCATTTTTTAATATTCTGTCCCGATGCTTACTCAATCACATCATGCATAATATAAAGGATGTACAAAAAAAATGTGAGTATGTCAGACATAAATAGAATTTTCTATCGTAGATAATATGATTAACGGACAGTAATTGGGCCACGGTCGACAATCCAGCCGTTCACCTTAGCCGTATGAAAATAAGTTTAAAAGCCTATTTTTTTAACGAATTTTATGTATTTCGTAGCAACTGTTATCCCACGGCGAGAAAATCTCCAGGTGATCAGCGTGACTCAACTAGAAAAGGACGCGATACTCGTTTGTTACGACAGTGAGCTTACAAAAAAAAAATTAATTAGTCATATGTTAAAACGTTTTTTTTTTTGAAAAAAAAAATCCTTCCAGAAGTCGTCAAAGGCGTAACATTACAAGGCAAACCGCATGTCAGCAAGAAGCAAATAGCGGAATTACATTATATTTTCACATTGAATCAATCAGTACGTATAAAAAAATGCGACGTCACACAATTTTTTATGATTATTCTTGTGAATTAACGATTGGCTTTTCAGTCTGCTTACCGGACAGTGTGCTTGCGTTCCACAAGCACGGAATGCAGGGCAGAAGTTTCAAGAACGGCGAAGTGACGCAGGAAATAAGTGACCCGAGCAGGACGTATAGGCTGCTTGGCTCGGATAAGTACGTAAATAATTCATTTATTTCACAATAGTGAGTTTGCAATAATATTATTTTCATACGTTTATGACGTTATTGGCATTATTGTTACACCGATCTCCTACGGGTTCCATTTCCTGTCCGTTTTCCACATCCTTCCTTATCCGTTTGCCGGCAATTCGATTCTCGAGTCTGGAGCTTCTTTGCGCCCCGCCAGATGTCGGCCTTAGACATACGGCTATAGTTGTAGATCTGAGTTGCTTTCAATTTGGCGTTTTTTTTTTTTATTACAACGTGACTGCGCATGCGCACAGTCGTTTTTTTCTACGAACTAGCAACAACGCGCTCGCTTCATTTAATTTCTTTTATGTTAGGTCTGCCGATCTTACTAACGAAACGGATGATTCCTATTGGCTACGAAAACTGGCTTCACGATTTTGATTATTTCGATATGTTTATCTCGATCATTCGAGTGTCATATCCTTTTTAAGAGGGGATTCCTACCAAAAAACGACCGCGCTCATGCGCACAATCATTATAACGGCAAATCGAAAGCACCTCTGCCCGACAGCAGTGGATGCACGGTTGGTGTGCGGCTTCGGTGATCCCTAGAATCAAGCAGAATCGTTCGCGGTCGGTACTTGGATGGGTGGCCGCCTAGCCGTGCACAAACTGGCGCATTGGAACCGTTGAGCGGGAGGTCGAATTCTGAGGTTATGTTCGTACTCGAAGTATAGAATGCGAACATCAAGACGCGGTTGGAATGACCGGCTGCATCGGCCCAGTTTTCTGCAGCACTGCGAACTTTAGAAGCGAGGATTGGAAAACTTGATGAGAGTTTTGGCTAGATGGCTTGCAAAAAACTAAATCCTTCAGGGGCTGCTGGAGCTCTTTTTTTTTATAACTTGCCTTACCTGTTTCACCGATGGACCTAGATAATTTTTCAGTTCCGACTTAGCATTGTTAATATGCTACACATATGCGCTAAATCATGCACGATTATAATATTGACATATACGCTTCGGTGTGCAGTCAAATTTTTATTGAAAACTTACAAGGAATTAAGAAAATTGAATATTATAGTTTGCGAAAGTGCGTGAACGTAGTATCACGATTGACGTACAGGTGGCTCTGCATCGTGCCCTACACTACATTGGTGCCGCGTTCATCGGCTTTGATCACCCGTTGCAAGTCGATAGACTAAATCATCGCAGTTTGCACTATGTGTGATTATCATTTGAGTGAGCAACTTTCCGATGGTTTTGGAACATTCGGAGAACTTCACAAAATCGGCATGCACGCCTTTTTAACGTATGCAAGATCTAGCATTTTTTATATCCAACAAAACGGATGCCGTAAACATTTCAGCGGCCATGTTGGTTTCCGCGACAGTTTGCAATAGTCGATTTTCTTTATTTTTCGGATGAGTTCGACTGAAATTCGAGTGCACGCCGAATCGCTTATGTTATTAATATAGTCCTGCAAGATTTGAGGCATACGCGTCGGATAATAACGATGAATAGTGAAAACTAAGAAATCGTCTATTTTCGTCGGTAAAGCAGGAAGGTCCAGCAGCCCCTTAAGAAGGGGAATAAATTAAAAATAAAAAAGTGATAGACATTTAACTGAAAATATAGGTGAGTTGTGTTTCCCAAAAACATTTGGAGATTATATTTTAGATAAGAAAACGAGATTGTGATAGGGTCAAATTCGAAACCAGTCATGAAGATAGAAGATCATGCGACCCTACGAAAATTGTATTCATGGCTAAACAAAAATTGGAAAAGTGTGTTGTGTCGAGTATCAATATTTGTCTGAGAAAAGTGAAACACTTTACTAATTTAACAGCTGAGGCAGTCAGAATTGAATTTAAAAAATAATTCGACACGATATGATGGTTATCGATTTCTAAAACACATTATTAGATCATCGCCATCGTATGAGGAAATTAAAAAAAACACAGGGCATGATTAGGCATTGCAGAATACCGACATTATTCATAACTTTTTCAGTACGTGAAATAAAACAATGTTGAGTTGTTGAAGATCTTGTATAAAGTTCGATGACAAAAACATTAGCTCAGTAACAGTAGTACAGATGAGTATATCAGAAAAAAAAATTGATTGTTTCTTCAATATATTGTGACATGCGTTCAATATATTGAAGAAAGATTCAATAACATAATGTCCATTTTAGAAAATTAGCGCGGACCGTTCAGTAAAAACTATGTAGTTGATTATTTCCAACGACGGGAGTTTGAAGCTAGAGGATCAGTTCATACTCATAATCTGGTGTACCGCAAAGACCTATGACCTATATCCGGAGCTATGTCCTCGTCCATTGCCTTCAACCTACGGGACTTCGGTCCCGGGAATCGAACCAACTACAGTCTTCCAGTGTTTTGGTTTACCACACGATGGCGCTGATTTTCCTCTGGACCTACCATTTTTAATATGGGTTTCAAACCACCGGGTTCACAGAAAGCAGATAGAAAAATTGTCAGGTACTTGACGCGCAGTCGGATCAAATCCGGTGCCACGCCCCTCAGCCAGGAGGTCGGACCACTCGACAAGTGCCCAGTCTTTACTTTATATACATTATTTAATAGTAATTTACGGTACTAGTGCGATAAAACTTTTTCTGACGAGTGTGACTTTACAGCACGAGCTGAAGATGAGTACTGCAATCACACGAGTTCAGAAAAAGTTTTTCGCACGAGAATCGTACCAAATTTTACTTCACGACGTGTGAAAATGGGGGTTTTGTGCACGCGAAGGGTGCGAAAAACTGACATTCTCACACCGAGTGTAATAAAGATCTTTTTTTTTTATTAAAAATGGTAACTTTACTGTGTTAACCAGGGTTGTGATGCTGGAAAGCCATTTGGTCCATTCGGGAACATTGACGGAGACTGAAGGAGCTGATCTGTACATACTAGCTGGACACGAGGCCAGCTACTAGCCTTCATTAGCTTAAACTGGCAGTGCGAAGCGATTTTGTATAAGCTTGCGTTCTACGATTCGAAGCTGCAAGTAAATTAATATTATTCCCTACATTTGCACGTACAGTTGAATCGACAGAAAACCGTAATTATTTAGCTATTGAAATTGTTTCCTTTTCTTTTATTTAGTAGCCGTGTATATAAATATTAAAAAACGACAAGAATGTGTCAGTCATGAAGTGCACAACTCGGATAATGTGGTTTTTGTCCCGTCACTGCAATGGAACGATTTCAATATTAATTACACGCAATACGAAAATTCATTTGTTGTTTTTAAATCATTGTCAGCGGTTTCACGATCCCAATAAGATCGAAATATAATTTAAAGAAATTGAAAAAAAGAAACGAAGAACATTATTTTCGTGACATTAAAACGCACGACATTCTCAGCTTCAAGACTGGTACAAAATGTAATTTTTTCCATGATAGGAAATTATTTTCAATCGATGGAGACTAGCATACAGTGGACTAGACAATCTAATCTCTAAATTTATGGTAATTATACTTGAGTTTCCCTCAAATTTATATATATCGTTTTCGTTTCCGAATCGAAACTCAATGTGTCAGAAACGAGCAACTCTGTAGTTGAAGTAAAACAGTAAATTTGCCTAAACTGTAAATAGAATTGTATTCACAATGGAAGGTATCTTGCTAAAAGATTATCTTGTTGATTAAAGAGGATCAAAGGAATATCTGAAATTTCGAGCGAAACTTAGATAATTAATCATGGAAGTCTCTTGAGTGGCGTAGAATATTTCAGAAATAATTTAACACTATCGAAAGACTTAACGCGAAAAAAACGATTCACTTTCGGAAATTTTTGCGCAACATAAAATTGGTGTAATATTCTTTAATTTTGATATTTCTTTTTGTCGATGAGTCTCGATGTGCTCGCGAAAGAAGAAATAATCGTAACACTTGCAACAGCACACGCAGAAATGTAAATGGAATATCTTCATTGAAAAATTAGAATATAATCCCCGTGTCGATTCGTTTAAAGAAATCCTCGGAGAATCTGTTTTAAAAAATACGAGAATACGAAGTCTTCCTTCCTTAGGCGTATAAGTTTGTATCGCTTACCAAAAGTTCCAATGAAATTTTCTGAAGTATACGTAGGTGAATTTTAATCTCCGGTCGCCGTCTATTTCCTAATTACTGTCGTATACTTTAGCCCCGTAGAATTCGCTTCATAAACGATTTTTTCATAAACAAAAAAATTATTTAAAAAAAATTGAGGTATCCTCGGATTGGGGAACATAAAAAATTAAAAGGGGGAATAAAAAAAAACTAATAATTGCTTCTGTCTAGTTGTAAAGTATCACATTCGTATCTGTCACCACATATCTTCACGAAGCAGTCGAGACTTGAGGGGTTTCATAAATCACGTTTACAACTGAGATATAAATTGATCGAAAATGATGTATTGTCGAGATTTTGTCAATCTACATAAAAAGCCAGTCGTGAAAATTCCGAATGATGAATAGCCCAACTAATAAGGGGATGGGGAGTGTTTCGAAAAATACAAAAACGACACGATACGTAGGAGCTTGATAAAGCATTTTTTTTATTTCGTATAATAAAAATACTCGGGAGCAAGAAGTGTCTATTTTCCGTAGAGGGGAGGGCTGTAATAATAAAATATTCTCCGGCGACCGAAATAATAAGGTAGGCCGGAAAGATTTATTGATCAGTGCTGTGGCTAGACATGCAAACGATTGCACGAGTCGCATCAATTTATTGTTAAAGAAAAATCGTAGATGGACTCTGAACTTGTATTTCTCGTAGGGAAAATAGTACATTCCTAATAATTAGAATGACTAGTACAGCGAGAACCGTACCTGCCCGAATCGACCAGCCAAAGTGGTTTGGTCGCGACACAAGTTTCCGGTAAAGTTTTTGCCGTATTTTTCATCGTCTCACGGTAAATAATCAATCAATTTGGTGACCAGAGGCGGCACCATAATCTAACAAAGGACATTTTTAAAAAATAAACAGAGAAATATACATATTTATATTTATTAAACTCAGCCGAGAAAGAACACTGTAATTCGAAAAAAAAGAAAAAAAAATGAATGCAACAAATGTATGATAATAATAATGCAAGATTTTATTAGATCATAACGTTGAAGACTTTCGAATTTATCGTCAATATGTCAATAGCATATTGTTAGTCAAATTTATGGTGATCGATAGGTGTCACTGAATAGAAATATTCTTGCAAATGAGTAAATTTTAGAGTTATTTAGAAGAAAAAGACCGTTAACTTGAAGACACCGATGTTAAACATGGAAATGGAACTAATGTAAAGGATATCTATTTTCTTTTACGCGCAACATCCATAACACCAATCGTGGGAAGTTGTTTGAAACGAGATCAACGTTATTTTATTCTTCTATAATGAAATCTATCTATTCTATTCTATATGAATATCATGAAGATAAGAGCAGTGACAGGACATTAGATTATACCATAAAATCTCGTGTAATCGAAATAATTAATAGATAAAAAAATACATGTTTACAGCAGTTGTACATAATGTGTAAAAGAAATATTTCTTTCGTTCCCCAAAATTTTTGTCTCTAGCCATTTTTTTATAAATACAGTATTGTTATAATAATTTATTATAATGATGTATTATTTATTTACTTATATGTGTAAAACGACTAGCCAAAACTTATGTAAATAGAGGTACTCGTAATAAAACTTACGCCAGACTATTTCCCAGTTATTTTTTTTACTCGATTTTACGTTATGCACGATGTGGTATCAAAAATTAGATATTTTTCATCTCCGATTCTCCAATGGCGTCCACCCGCCGCGGGGCGTGTTAAAAAATTGCCGTTATCCATAATGGACACCATAAGGTGTCGTTTCTGACCAAACTATTTGTTAATAACGAGTACAGGACTTTTTACATTGGTTACAATTTTGTAAAAGTGACGCAAGAAATTTGTCGTGGAGAAAAAAATGTTGAAAGTGCTGTCCTTTTTAAACAGCAAAAACGTTGTTGATTTTAGCCGGGCAAAGACCTGGTCGCGGATTCGCCCGATGACCCAGGGGGAAGCTTAGGTGACGAGAGCGATAACGTCATGACTAAGTAAAGATTAAATCGCACGTTGATTCTTTTTATATCAACGTGCGATTTAGTGTCACCGTGGGATTCGTAGATCCCACGGCGACAACAAAAATGGCAGACTTCTTAGATGTGCTCTGAATTCATTTCTATAGAACTCAAAATGTCCTCTGAAAGATATCGAATGCGGCGATCTCGGACCACTGGTAGTGCTTTGAAACATCTGTACTTAAGTAAGTGTTTTGTAGACTCGCTGTATACGTATTGTCCCATACAATATTTGTCGAGAATATTAATACAATATTGATTCAGAATATTATTGTACGCTGCAATACGTATTGAAACGTTTCAATATTCCGCGGGAGCGAAATTTCGAACTCACGAGTTTTTAGATCGTCTTCTTCCTAAATGGAAGGTAAAGAGTTCGGTACTGGACCGGCTGGATGAGGTGTGGAAGAAGGGATTCCCGCATATGCTTCGGGGTAGAGGGAGGCAGCTGTATTGCTGGCCCCCTTGATGACGTACTGAGTGCATTATCAGACCGCTCTCCCATGTATACGAGAGAGAACAAGGAAAGCGAAGTTCTTCAGTCTTGCAATTCGGGGACTAAGAAGTCAACTCGACGTTCAAGGCCGAATACTCTCACTCTGTGAGCGTACTTATGCTCAGACTCACGTATGCCGTAACATACGCGCTTAAACAGTCTAGAAACTAATGCCAGGCCCTATTCTGGGGTTACCGCGAGGAGGTAGTGGTTAATTCTTTTAAGGATGCGAAAGAACCTAGAGGATAGGGTGGGTAGATCTTATCTGGCGGCCAGGTACTGATTCGCTTGCGCGAACGTTCCAACAGCTCGCCATCTCGCGGCCAACCGAGAGACTGGCGACCAGCTACTAATTCGCTTGCGCGAATTCCGCCAAATCGCCAGCTCCCGGCCAAACTCGAGACTCTCTACCTGGGGATAAGCGCGTCCCATTACAGTATATAAAGAGTTCTTGCAAAGATTTACTTAAGTTTACATGTTTGAGATGACTGCCAGTGGTCCGAAATCGACGCATTCGATATCTTTCACAGGACATTCAGAGTTCACATCGAAATAAATTCAGAGCACATTTAAGGGGATGCTGGAGCTGTTTTTCCTTTTTTTAATCTGCTTTACCTGTTTTACCGACGGAACTGGACAGTTTTTTAGTTCCGACTTAGCATCGTTAATATGCTACGCATATGTGTCAAATCGTGCAGAACTGTGATATTGACATAAACGTTTCGGTGTTTAGTCAAATTTTGATTGAAAACTTGCAAGGAATTAAGAAATCGAATATTATAGTTTACGAAAGTGAATGAACGTAGTGTCACGATAGACGCACAGGTGGCTCCGCATCGTGTTCTGCGCTGCATTCATGCCGTTGTCATCAGCTCTGATCACCGGTCATACGTGAATAGACTACGTGAACGCAGTTTACACTTCACGTAATTATCTTTTGTGTAATCGACT
>JAPYZD010007477.1:0-11893 GCA_030522725.1 Ichneumoninae sp. B BG-2022a
TTTTATCATTCATATATTAATCGTATAAAGTCGGTGAATTTAATATATTCCGACAATATGTTTTTGCACATTTTTGATTCCCGAGAAGTATGTGCAAAATATGTTATATTCAGTATGTTTATACAATTGATATATAAAAAATATTAATTGCTACAAAATTGAAGCCATGTAAATTCGCATAAATATATTCCTGAATATATCCGAAATTAATTTTTTTTCGATGGATCTATATATATCGTGGACATATTTTTCAAAATTCAAAAGTGCAGAAGCAGACATTCTTAGCGCCCTTAAAGATTGTACCGTTCCGAAATATAATTCTGCAGTGAAACTAGCTCAATTTTCTCAGTTCATTATTGCTGATAGTAATCGATGTTTATTGATGAATAAAACCTCGATTAAAAGGTACATTACCTATTATTCTCGATGTTAAAGTTCTTAGCGGTAATGGAGGCGTTGATAGTGTTGTCGAGACTCTCGGAGGGCGGTATTTTGTTGTACGGTGCCCTCGTGCCTTCGGATTCGATGATCGCCTCGTTTATGTAACCACCGGAATGCGGCCGGTTCGACGGACTCGTTGGCGTGCTGCTGCCGCTTACCAAAGGACAACTGTCGTCCTCGCTGTTGAGGCCGAGAACGTCCCGACCGCCGGTCAGACCCATCGTAAGTCGCTTTATCAGCGGCGGCTTATCGGTCAGCCTCTTGTACGAGTTGAGCTCAGTCGGCGAGTTGCTCTCGTCGCTGCTCGGCGTGCTCTGCTGCGAAATACTCTTCGGCTCATCCTCGTTGCTTATCGGACCGAGGACATTGGTAAAGTTGTGAGATGGTCGTAGACCGGGTATGGAATTTGGTGTCTGAAACGAGATTTATCGCAGTCGTAAATTGAAAAGAATTTAACGATCGATTTTTATTCGTATTTTACATAGTTTCATGAAATTAAGAATTGTATTGTACATTGTTTCATAAAATTAAGAATTGTATTTTACTTAGTTCCATAAAACTAAGAATTGTATTTTATTTAATTTCATAAAACTGAGCACTGTATTTTACTTAGATTCATAAAACAAAGTATTACATTTTACTTAGTGTCATGAAACTTAGTGCATTATATTTTACTTGTTTTTATAAAACTAAGCAATGTATTTCACTTAATTCCATAAAACGATGCATTGTACTTTACTTAGTTTCATGAAACTAAGCATTATATTTTACTCAGTTTTATAAAACTAAGCATTGTATTTTATTTACTTGCATAAAACTTTTTTGGGACGTTACAAGGCGACGAAAAACCAAAAAAAAAGTCATAAATGTTTAATGACCCTTACAAATTCTTCCCGTAGAATTAAACTTTCAACACATTCCCGCACATTTCCATGTACATTCTAACGCGGAGTATGCATGGAACCGGTTGTTTTGTCCCAAAAACTCGATCGTGCGCGTAGTCGTCAATAGCAATTGCAGACTATCCGCTGCAGGTACATCGATGCTACGTAGTCGTAAACAAAAATAAAAAAAATAATGGGCACGTACCTTGACGCTGGCGAGTCGCAGCGTGGGCGAGCCGGCGCTGCCGATCTGAACGTTCATGTCCGCTGCGGACGTACCGCTTCCAGAACGGGACGTGGGCGCCGTTCGACTTTTCAGCCACGAATTCGAGGACGGACTTCTACAGCTGCCCACCACTCCGCCGCCGACTCCGACGCCGGTCCCGTTCCCGCCGTTCGCGCTGTCGCCTCCCAACGGTTTATTCTGCAACGCGAGATTCTCACTGTTTATTATGCGTATAGGTGTACAACTAATACCGCGTCCGCGCCAGAGCGCGCGCGCCTCTTCCTCACTGTGAATTTCTACTCTGCTCGCTTCAACTATCTGCACACTTTGCCGTTTCCCTCTCGGGACTCCGGAGCTCACCGGACGCTGTGTACTTGTTGATACTGTGACCGGCAGCATCGCGACTCCCGAGACCCGATACGCCGACTATCGCGCATCGCATTCTTAAGACTATGCGACAGAACTCAGTCGGTAATAAAAACTGTAATTAATTTTCTTCTACGACGCTGACGCTGGGCGGTCAAATGCCAATTCTTACACGAAGTCGAATTAACATGCGCGTCAAGTAAGAATTTGCTTTCAAGTGGAAACCGTTCGCAGTGGCGAAAAAAAATCAATTTCAGTTTTTGGTGCCGACTGGGCCTGGGTTAGTCGAGGAGGAAGTGAGGAGACATCGTCTTAAGCTCTAAAAATCTCACTTCTACGTGTAAGAAAGCAAATTCTTACACGAAGTCGAATTAACATGCGCGTCAAGTAAGAATTTGCTTTCAAGCGGAAACCGTTCGCAGTGGCGAAAAAAAATCATTTTCAGTTTTTGGTGCCGACTGGGCCTGGGTTAGGCGAGGAGGATGGAAGGAGACATCGTCTTAAGCTCCAAAAATCTCACTTTTAGGCTCTGAGATTTTGTTTGGGATGAACTTCGTTTTAATCATTGCTAAGACTACGTATTCAAAATCAATTACAGTGTTTGTCACCGACCGGGCCTGGGTTAGGCCATGAAGAAGGGTGGACACATCGCCTTAAGTTAGTCCTTGCGAATAGTGTTCACTTCGCATAAGTTTTAGAGAAATGAGAGGGAATTGCAAATACTTCTGGATGGTATAAAAATCTGAAAAAATCAAGCATATTAACGGTGCTGAAAATATTAATTTGGCATAATAATAATTCCAAAATGTGATTAACAAATTGATGAAAAATAAAATTGTTCTACAAATTTCCCGGCAACCTAACTTTTTTTTTATGAAAATGATTCGTTCATCTTTCTGAATACGAATGAATCTTTTCAAATTTTTTAATTCACTTTGAATTTTGTGACTTTCTATACATTTCTTCCGTATAAAAACACAAAAATGCAACGTGAATTTAAAAATCTAAAAAAATGCATACGTATTCAGAAAAGTGAACGAATCATTTTCATAAAACAAAAAAAAGTTAGATTTGTTGATGAATTTTATTTTTCATCACATTGTTAATAATATGTTCAGCACCATTAATATGCTTGATTTTTTCAGATTTTTATGTAATCCTAAAGTATTTCCAGTTCCCTCTCATTTCTCTGAAACTTATGCGAAGTGAACACTATTCGCAATGACTACCTTAAGCGCTAAAAATCTAGCTTTTACCATTCGACATTTTGTCTGGGATGAACTTTGTTAACCGTTGCTCCATTCATTGCCAAGACAACGTATCAGGCACGATAAGTGTGCAATTTTCCGTTCGCTCGATCGATAAATCGAATACTTTGTAACGACTCTCGCTGCACGATTTTCGTACGATCGCGGAGAGAGCGAGTCTCACGAGTACGGTCGACTGCCATATCCAGTATACTCCAGTCGTAAATCAAATTTAATTAAGCCCCCGAAGGCATCCGCCCGAGAGTAGTATGAGTGATGATCATGATGAATTTATCGAAAATTCTGATATCTCGTAAATTTGTTACATCGTACTAAATTAGATTTAGCTGCAACTTCGAGAGTTCCAAAGTGAGAGAGCGAGTGAACTCTGTATGCATTTATAGATGAATGACGCACATATTTCCACGTAAATCCGGAGTATGCAATATCTCCTCTGTTCTGTACGAGGGTGTGAATCCGTGCTCGGGTATTCCGCGTTCGCGGATGCGCGAAATTCCATTCCAGAATTTCCTCACTGCAGACTCGCGGTCCCAGCTTCGAAATACTCTCATTAACTTTCGGAGCATCGATTTTCGGGTCAATTGGGGCGCCGCTATTTTTATTGCTTTTATACATTCGTTCATTTAGAAACTATGTTCAACTGTGTCTATTTTTATCTCTTTATAAAAAATGAACTATAGCTAATGTTTTATTGATTTACGAGGAAATTGGGTTGCGCCATATTCATCGCTGTTGCCCTACACTGTACAAAAAAATTGTAAATTTAATGTACTGGCACTTGAAATTTGCTAACATTACTCATGGTAATTAAAAATTAGTGTACTTTGCTTGTAAAATAAAAATACCACATATTAAAATTACAAATATTTTGCTTGAAATTTACAAAAATGTTCATGAAAAATACAAATTTTAACAACATTTTTTTACAGTGTTGTTGCCGATCATTGTATAGCGTGAAAGAACCTTCGCAACCTAATGTAAAATAACGAGCACAAAGCACCGCACCTACAGAGAACAAATAACGAGAAAGTTAACCGATAAACTATTCACAAAATTAGGAGGAACAGGATGCTGTCCTATATTACACGCCGTTCCAATGCGCGCCAGTTAAGTACGAGTTTGAGTTCTCTACGATTGGAGAACTTTCAGCATCTGATGTACGAACGAGCGGAGGATCAAACGGCCGAGTGCGCGCGATAGCGATCCGATAGAGATCGATTTAATGGGAGAGCAAAGCAGGTACGGCCGGGAGAGCGATCGGGCTTGCCGAGTTTACGAAATTGGTATCTACAATCCCGCTCTCGTTGCATTGACAAACGTTCGCGGAAACTAGTTTTCGAGCTAATCCTAGAATTCCCGTTCAACGCACCGGAGCAAGTTCGATTCGCCAATGGCGGCACGAGCATCGAGAATCGGGATGATCTAAGCCGCCAAAAATGGTATATCGTTTACACATTTCTGTTTCTCATCGCATACGAAGTGTGTAAGTAGAGAAAATATTAGAAAACAAAACTATGAACTAGAAACACACTTTGCATGTCCCAGAATGAAAAAAAAAAAAAAAATGCCCATTTCTGTCTGTTTATCTAATCTGTCTGGGGTTGCATATTGTTGTATTTTTATTTTGTTTTTGCTTTTGTGAGCGGTTATTTTTATTTGCGTTTTCTGTTTCTATAGGTTACTTCTAGTTCTAGTTTTCGTTTCAGGTCAAATTCTAATTCTAATTCTAATTCTGGTTCTAGTTCTGGTACTAGTGCTTAAGTTTAGTTGTATTTATTAATTCTATTTTTGTATTATTATTACGGTTTTCTGTTTATTTCCCTTTTCTTGTCTTCTCTCTTCTTCGTAATTTTAAGTTTTTCGCGATTGCTCGTAATAATTATATTATTATGCAATTATGCTTGTATGTTCTGGGTTGAGGCACGATGCTCTTATGGAACTTCTATTTCAGAGCACAGAATAAATATATCTCTATCTCTCTGTCTATCGGTCTGTAGATCTGAGGGTTTGTCCTACAGATCTACAAATAACAATGATTCATAACATACAACCATTTTTCCTTAAAGCAATAAAAAAAAGCATGTGGCAAAAGTGGCGAATATTGCCCGACCCTCTGATAATTGTTTTACGTGCTAACGGGAGGGTTCCACAATTACCACTTTTATCTTAATTTTTTTTAAATGTAGAATTTTCCCTTACCCAAGCGTTTCGTTGCTCCTCCTGTTTGTCCTTGTTGCGATAGACCGGCGACGACTGTGGCGTTATCACATCTTGAAGGATCGGCTGGCGTTGCAGCTGCGCCACGTACGCCATGCGAAACGCATTACCGACAATAGTATTCAATTCTTCCGCCTGGTAACAGAGAATCGAAGAGAAAATTCGTTTAGATAAAAGCGGATCAATCGAACATTTGAGCGAATGCGCTCGGGCGTGTCACGCGATACGAACGCGTTGTACAGTGTACAAATAACAGCTGTATCATTCGCGTCCGAAAGCCAGAAACAGATTGACCCA
Organism: Ichneumoninae sp. B BG-2022a; assembly: GCA_030522725.1. Lineage (NCBI taxonomy): Eukaryota > Metazoa > Arthropoda > Insecta > Hymenoptera > Ichneumonidae > Ichneumoninae sp. B BG-2022a. The sequence goes on from JAPYZD010007477.1 coordinate 5,700, forward strand.
GAGACTTTGAATAATTTTCGATTAATCGACCGCGTTTAGTACATCAAAGCCTCTAGTTGTCGATACTTCGAATCCATCCCTCAGCCCGCACGAGAGTGCTCGATCTATCGGGTTTCTCACGCAGAGTGATTCTATATCCGAACGTCCGCAATAGCACAGAGACAGAGAGAAATCCCACACACGCACGTATACAATTCTATCGTTCGTTCTGTTTAGCGACTGGTTCTCTTTCATTCGATTCTACAACGCGACCCACATTTTTATCCCCTCAATTCCTTCCACGACGACACAGATGCATCGCTATTTTTAATTTTGTTTCATTCGAATTTTTTTTTATGCAAATGTCGTCATTTCTGTCGTGCAGGTTACGCTAATTTCAAATGCATTTTCTCTTTTATTTATTTCGTAATTATTTTCGGGTAAAAGTGGTGTAAAATGGTCCCGTCCATATATGACTGATTCATGTGCCGTCATGAACCATATTCAACAGTTTTAACCCATACCTTAAGGATGCATCACTCGTACCTTCCCAGCTAAAAGTGAGATTCAGTGAGAATTTGAACACTTCCTAATCGTATAAAAATCCGAAAAAATCAACTGCATTAGAGGTGCATTCATTTTGCACAATAATAATGTCAAAATGTTATTAACAAATACAAACCCTTTTTTTCTCTTTTCAAATGAGTTTGTTGATTTTCTAGTCACACGAATATTCCGTTTCAGATTTTTTTTTTAAGCCGTAACTACGGAATTATTGGCTCAAACGTCGCAAAACTTGTTGTGTGTACTATGGAATCGTAATATGGAAACATATCCAAAATTTGCGCCTCCACGTCGATATTCAGAATTATTGAAAAAATCAAAAATTGAAATATAAGAAAATTCTGAAAAAATTAAGGAATTAATTTAAAATTGGAAAATAACAGGCTTTCTGATTTTTCTTCAAACAATTATTTTTTTTAATCATTTGTGAACAACTTTTTGCTATTATTATAATGCAAAATCGAAGGTCTTGACATGATTGATGCGGCAGATTTTATAAAAAATTTTGGCATATCGCGATTACCGAAATTTTGATAGAATAAAACTTTTGGTTGGAAATGTATGTGCAACCTTAATTTCTTATCAATACACTCACTGGTAAATCAATAAATCGAAATTTAATAAAAAAATATCGTCCACATATCGGCGCCTCCATACGGCGTTCAGAGAACGCACGGCATCTTACAAATGCCTGCCTGGTTGCACATTCGACCGTCATATTTTTTCGATATGTCGTAAATCTTATCGGACAGTAATACGTCGTAATCCTCGGATCCCAGACGGATTTTCGTTAGGGTCCAGAAACGGCGGGGCCGAAGTACGAAAATAAACCAAAGCAAAACTTTACATGTACACACACACATACATTTATATATAAAAAATGTATATATATATTATATATGTATATCCGCTATCGAGGCTTATACAGTTGGCGCTAGACAGCTGAATGTACATCGAGGACACACACGATACGCGGGGCGAAAGCGAGAAGAGAGCATGTGTCGCGGTTCGCGAAACAGAGGGAGATACGGAAATATGAAGGGGGAAGAGTGGGTAATAGTGGATGCGAGGGGGTTTTATACTGTACGGCGAGAGGGCTGGAGATGAGAAGGAGGCGAGGTGGAGAACGAGGCGTCTGGTGCATCCGATACGTATTCCTCTGCGGTCTGCACTTGGCTAAGCCGGATATCCGAAATGAGAAGCTAGCTTGCGCTCGGTATATCTGTAACGTCGGATAGCGGGTACGTAGTAGACGCTTTCCTGTCCACGTGAGCGTGTCCGACATTCGCCCACCCGAGGTAGACCGGGCAACCGCCCCGCCAGTCAACGAATATTTCCATGGGATGGCAAGGCAGTCGCAGAAATCCGAAGTCTCACTGGCTCCCGACGAAGTCACGGCTTTACGCCGCTGCGAGTAGACTCTCTCGTTCTCATATTTCAGGGAATGTCTCTCAATGCTTATCCTGCCGCTGCCTACAATCGAATGTAAAAAAAATGGACTCGGCGATTCGGCGAGTCGTTTAGCGAACGTACTTCGATTTCAATGGAGGATTTTTTTTTTCGTGTTGTTTAAAAATAAATATTTTTCTGCGAGGGAAAATCGTGAGGAAAATTATTGATAGATAGAAACGTTTATTTCGTGTTCTGGGGTCTCAGCATCCTAAGGACAGAAACCAGGTACAAAAACATCGCGTACACGAACAAATCGCGCCAATCCGCATATAAGTCGAAAAGAAATACAAAATAAAAATACATTAGAATAAAAATAAAAATAGAAAAAAAAATTACGAAAGTCGGATAAATATAGATGTCAAGAATACCGCAAAAACAACATAGATAGAAATGTGGAGAGTATCGCATAGAAAGTATCGTATCGCATCGTATAGAGTATCGTATGAATAGAAATATAAAAATATTGCAAAAAATAGCGAAAAATAATAAAAAATAAAATAAGGGGTCTGAAGGACGTAGGTCGATGGCCCGTTGGCAATGGTAATAGTAGAGGAATACATGATGTAAATAATCGTGCGAATGTCACAGCATCCGTACCATGTAATACATTGTCAACAAATACATTTATTACTACTAAAATAAAATGCATAAAATTATAATCATGCTGTAACGAATATAAAGATAACCGCGACATACGATATAACGTATATGACCTGCTATAGCTCGGTATGACAAATGACAAAGTACAGATTATCGATCGACGAGTTGACTTCAGTCTTGATCGGACTTTCAAGCACACGTTTGACAGTTCGCACTTGAGATAAATAATCGTGACTGCAATTAATAATATCCTCCCCAAAAGCAAATACGAGTGCTGTTGATATCGCCCGGTCGCAACCGTGTTATAAACATATTTAATTTGGGAGCGGACGCCCTCGAGCTCATTAAAAAAAAAAAAAAAAAATGTGAAACTATGGCTGAATGAAACATTGTGAAAAAGTTTAGTCTATGTTGCCAGTAGATATTCCCAAGTAGATTTTTCGGTAAGCCGATTATTTTTAAACACCCTTTCGTCGTTTTTGTTTTCGGCCCTTTCGTCACGCATAACGACAGTCGCTAACGACGAAGTTAGGGAAAGAAAAAACAAAAAAAATCTCACGACAAATTTACGTCGAAAACAGAGGAAAAAAAAAAGAAAATGCTCGTTCAGCTCACGCGTCGCCGTAGTCGAGCGTCGAGTTGCCGTAGCCCACGGGGTAAACGGATACGTCGAAACGGGACTACGTCATTTGACTTTTCAAACAAGAATACGATGAATTGAGTCGGAGGGCTGCGAAGGGGAAATAGCGTCACACGCGGCGGGACGAACTGTCCGCGCTGTCTTTTGTCTTCGCCATTATACAGTGGGTGGCACCGTGAACTGCTGAAACCCGATCGGTGGCACGGCCTCGGGAAACCGGCGTGCTTGGCTCGCATGCATCGCGGGCTTGTGGGTTGGAAAGCGCGACCGTGTTGACGAGCTGAGGTGTGTGCGGAGACGCGACACCGTGTAGTCGCATGTGGTTCCACTGCTGACGCTGCTGATGCTGCTGCCGCTGTCGAGTCTCTCACTATTTGTGTCCACTGTCGTACCCGCACTTCCACTCCCCCCCCCCTTCATCCTCCCTTCCTTCATTCAATCTTCATTTCATTGTGAAATTCGTTTTTTTATCTTTATTTTTCATATCTCTTTCCGTTTCCCTAAACCAGGGTTTCATTCTTGGACTGGTGCGATGTTGCCATTTTTACCGTTTTTTTTAAATCTTTAGTGTTTTAGGAAGAGCCGGAGAGATCGGAGATCGATTTCCGTTATGAAATCGGAAGGTCGTTAGGGAATCAGGGACTGTAGCGTTCATCGTGGACCGCTGGGAAGTTGCTGTTGAAATAGGGGAGAGCGGGGCAAAATGAGACAGCAGGGCAAAATGCAATTTTCCAATAACTTTTGGATGGTGGCAGTGATGGTAAGTAAGGCAAAACGGGCTTGAAAATCCAAATGTGTCGTTGGTTAAATTATATGTGTTATATGTGTTTGTTTCGTTAAATGGGGCATTCAAAAACTTTTGAAAAATTGAGTTTTGCCTCACTGTCCCGTTTTGCCCCGCTCGTCCCTAAGTTAAGCGATTCAACTTAAATGGTATGTGCATGACAACGACTTATTTTGCAACTATAAGTAAAGTGATAGAAATTGAAAATGGCGTGGGCGATATTAACCTCGATTCGCATATAAATCAGCGATATTTGGATTGGGACATATTAACCACTTTCATCCTACGTACTCCGCGCCTCCTGTGCCTTCGGAATAGTTGCCCCCTCCCGGAGTTTTTATCAAATGACTTTTTAGTCCTTATCATCGACCACTCCTGCCCATATAGTTAACCCCTTGGTCCTTATCATTGAAACTTCTCCACCTATCATTGACCATTTCCGCACCCATCATCGTACAAAGAATTAAAAATTACGAAGTATGCCAGAAAAATGTTTGTTCCCTTATTTAGCCGCATATTAGAGCGAGGTATCAAAATACAGTTGAACTTTACCGTGATATCGCAGAGCACAGATTGAATCGGAGGAGCTTCTGCGGAGCGAAATTTTCATAATTAGCATCGATATTGAATTGAAAATTAGAGAGCCTTGGGAATATATTACCACAATTAATTTCCGCGAAGGAAATGTTAATTGAGCGAGTTCTCTTCTTCCGGGAAAGCTCGACAGAGAGGTATACAAACTGGCGGATAGTATAGAGCAGTCGGGAAACCCGACGAGCGGGATAGATGAGAATAGGATGAACGGAAGGAAAAATAAATAAAAAAATAACGAGAGTTGAATGAAAATGCCGGGTAATCTCGAGTCTCGAAAGTATTTAACGGTAGTCCGGCTGAGGATGAGAATTTAAGGGCCAACCCTCGCGGCATTACCGCACCGGAGATAAAGTGATTTACCTCAGATTCGCCCAATCAAATAAAGATTTTCTCAAATCCTTCGAAACTTTCGTTCAACTCCGCGGCCATAAGCAGCGAAGCCTCTGCTATACATACATATATAGACTGATATATATATATACATACAAATATAAGTAATTACTCTATACTGTAGAGTCTATTCGTGACCCAGAAGTGCACGTGACTGCTGATCAATTCCGACAGCTTTTTAATTGAATAAAAAACACGCTTTTCGTATTCCGGTCACGAACGGGATTGAACGATCCAACGCACGTCATCCGGTCCCGCGAAGGGTGAACTTTCGGGATGTATTGATGCCCCTCCGAATAGCCAATTTGATTGCCAAATTGTTCGGCACCACAAAAAAAAATTCCATCATGCTACAAATTTGCAATACCCGACTGACGCTTACAATCTCAGCGATTAAGGAGGGTCGAGTGTTACAACGTCATCAAAAAAGTATGCTGATTTTTTTTGTACGCATTGGTATGAACGGTCTAAGTGGAACTGCAAAGTTTGAATGCGTTCGTCTTCACCGTTTTCGAGAAATATATTTTTTTAATTTGCACCATTTAACATTGGTTCTTATGGCAGATTGAAAATAAGCGATGAATTTTAAGGTTTCTAGGGTAGTTCATGCAGAAACGTTGCAAACAAATGATTGAAAACTGTTAAGAATATTATCAGGAAGCTCTGTATAAAAATGTAGACACTTGTTCTTCACCGTTAGTTAACAATAACCAATTACATGGTACTCTACAGCTTTATCTCGGCACGCTTGGCACGTGCGAGTGAGAGGCCGCATAGCGGACTTCTCACTTCTTCTTCTTCTTCTTTCAATTCGACTAAGCGTCCCCGTACGAAATAAAGGGCGCCTCGTCTGGCCACCAGAATTAAGGTAGCTATGTCGCTTCCCTAAATTTGTTAATAACATTTTGGAATTATTATTATGCAAAATGAATCTTTTCAGTGCCTTCAATATGCATGAATTTTTTCAGGTTTTTATATCATCGAGAAGTACTTGCAATATTCGCTTACTTTTCTCGAACTTATGCGAGATGAGCGGGAAGCGACATAGCTACCTTAAGGAGGGAGTCTCGCTGCACGCTGACTTCGCATAAGTTCTTGATGATGTAAAAATCTGAAAAAAATCATGTATACTAAAGGTACTGAGAAGATTAATTTTGCATAATAATAATTGCAAAATGTTATTAACAAATT
>JAPYZD010007486.1:0-15320 GCA_030522725.1 Ichneumoninae sp. B BG-2022a
GAAATTTTCATATCGCTTCCTCATAAAGTTGAAAATTGAAATTTTCATATCGCTTCCTCATAAAGTTGAAAATTGAAATTTTCATATCGCTTCCTCATATAGTTGAAAATTGAAATTTTCATATCGCTTCCTCATAAAGTTGAAAATTGAAATTTTCAAATCGCATCCTCATAAAAGCTGAAAATTGAAATTTTCATATCGCTTCTTCATAAAAGTTGAAAATTGAAATTCGCGAAGCTCCTTCTATGAGGAAGCCAAAAATACAGACAATGCTTCCTCATAGAAGAAGTGTCGCGAATTTCAATTTCCAACTTTTATGAAGAAGCGATATGAAAATTGCAATTTTCAGCTTTTATGAGGAAGCGATTTGAAAATTTCAATTTTCAACTTTATGAGGAAGCGATATGAAAATTTCAATATTCAACTTTATGAGGAAGCGATATGAAAATTTCAATTTTTTTATGTTCCAGCTACACACTGCGAAAGGCATCTCCTGATGTCGATGCAGTTGCTCCACAACCTTCAGAGTATCCAGAACGGGTACGTTGAGAGAGTCGGAGATGCCTTTTGCCATACCAATGATACGATAAATAAACAGTGCCCTTACCAGTCTCGTACTCGATTGGTATGGCGAAAGGCATCTCCAACTCTCTCAATGTACCTGTTCTGGATACTCTGAAGGTTGTGGAGCAACTGTATCGACATCAGGAGATGCCTTTCGCAGTGTGTAGCTGGAACATAAAAATAACAAAATATATTTACCAGTACTGCATAGGAGACTAAAAGCATCTTTCGACTCTCTACGCAGCTGCTGCGAATGCTCTCAAGCTTCCAGAGTAACTGCGTCAAGAGTCCAAAAATGTCTTACGTTGTGCGTAGCTGAAAAACATTTTTTTTATACTTATATTGTATCGCAGACGAGAAGCATCTTCTAACTTTCGACGCAGTTTCTCTGGATCGTTTCAAGTTTCCAAAGCAAATGGATTCGGTACAAAAAAACACTTTCGCTCTATATAAAAATGGACAAAATTTGTTTGTAAAATTAACATGAAAACAATTGTGAACGTTTGTGGACAAAAAACGTTGGTACCTATTTTACTATGATGGGTAGAACTGATCATAATATGATACTGAATATTTAACTAACAAACAAAAAAACGGAACTTCAAAATAGGTTAGTTAAAAATATCACGGAAAAAATAATTTTACGAGTCGGTATTGTATTGTAACACAAAAGCAAATACTAAATATTTTGACGAAACGTTGTTTATTATATTTTTGAGTTTTTTTTTTTACACAATACACAAATCACTGCTTCAATCACATCACATAAAAATGTTAAAGCGCCTGTGCCCGTTCCCTTCAATTCAAATCATACCGCGAGCACGAACCGCGCACATGGTGTAACCTGGCCCGACGCGTAGGCAGACCGATCGTCGTGACGCGATATCCGGCGCTGGCTCGAGGGGGATGAAAGGATCGGGATTGAGTCAGGTTGACCGAGTGTATGCGACGAGTCGAGCGAGAGCGAGAGAGAGAGAGAGAGAGAGTGCGGTGAAATCGCGAGTATAGTAGTTTTGAGATAGGATCATTGTTCAACTATTATTTGTTCTTTCATGTGTGTTATTTCTTTGTTGGCCGTGCAACCCTGGCCGTGCTGGCCATTTATACGTCAAAAATAAACGCCTCGCCTTATCGGCCATTATTATAATTATTGCCGGTGCAAGTTATTTCTCCCGTCCCGAATCCGAGCCCTACCGCCAGCGAAGATAGTAATCGCTTTAAGAAAAATATCACGTATCGCATACAAATTTAACACTTAGAAAACATAATAATAATAATTAACCGGTGCTGTGGCCTAGTGGTTAGCGTGCTTGCCTCGAGACCAGAGCACCGGCAGGACGCGGGTTCGATTCCCGGTGCCGTCGCTTAGCCGAAAATAAAAAATATGGGCACGACAAAGCTCCAGATATATATATACGAGTCATCTACACGCACCTATACGTGTATATGTCACGTATAGATTGCTGTAGTCCATGTTTACATTCTCGGGTTAGGCATGACGTAGCTCCGGCGTCGTGAAGCGAACTTGGGACCGACTGTATCGGCATATGGTTTTCCGCAGTTTTCCTATGCCCGTGGTAATTATGCCATGGCAAATGCGATACGACGGGGAAAGACGGATGCGGTCGCACTTTGGGGGGACTGGCTCGCGGCAGAAATGCTTCGGATGACGGATAATGAAATAATAATGTGTCAAAAGCCGAGCCGACCCGCTATAAGACCCTAAATGGAGTCTCTGTAAGTGGGGGGGAAAATGCACAAAAAATATAATAATAATAATAATAATAATAATTTTATTGAGCATTTTTTTTTAACAGAAATACATTTATTTGGTATACTTTTGCACATTTTCTAACATTTCTATGTATTTTCACATCTTTTCTAGTCGGGCTAAAACTTATACACGAAGTATTTCTGTCGCGCTCAATATAAATAAAGTGATTGCAAAAGTGCCATATGCACTTGTCCGCAATATAAAATTAATTGGTAGAAAAAACTATATTATTGAACATTTCTACCGGGTTGGACAATTTGTTTTACACACACAGCTTCTCCTCGCTGCGTGGGCCTTAGGAGCTAATTCATCATTTCCTTTAGAGCGTGTCTAGATATAACTTTCACAGCCATAGATATTGCGTTTTTCCGCGCGTAGGCAGGCATCTTCATTAACGAGTTTCGCGATTCTGGTGTTAGATAATTTGCGACTCTTGGTGCACAATACGAGAAACATCTACGTCCGATGCTTTTAGTAAACCGTGGGATTATGCATTTATTTTCGGATTACTTCTCATTCCTCTATCATTTCGGAGTTGATTGGCAAAGGAAAGAATGTTTTCACTAACGCAGTGATTTAGAGCAGATACGTAGAACTGTTGCCTTATGTTTAGAACATCCCCCTCATCATACAGAAGGTTTGTCGAATATTTTTTGTCTTTTCGGAGAATCACTTTGATTATTCTGTTTTGCACTGTTTGTAGTGCGTTCATAATATTTTCTCGCGCACCCCCCCAGCCTATAATTCCATAAAATAGTATAGATTCCACAAGCGCATAGTATACCGTGCGCAGCTGCGTTCTATTTAATATTGGTCGGAGTTTGTAGAATATACACGGCATGTACTTTAATTTACCTAATACAAAATTAATATGGTAGTCCGAACGGAGGTGGTTATCGATGATAATGCCAAGGTATTTTACAGCGTTAACTAGTTCAATTTTTGGGCAGTCGCAGTCGGCGCGAGTCTCACAGTCTCCTTCATGGAAATATATTTCGTCAAAACGTGGTAAACTATCTCGGTAGCAACCGAAAGCCAGGGCTTGTGTTTTTCCCAAGTTTAAGATTAAGTAGTTTGCACGCAACCAGTCCCTGAGTATCGGAAATTCTCTTCGAGGTCTTCGTACAACATCTTCCCATGTTTCACCTCGGAAAATTATTGCATCAGCATAGCTTATAATCTGACTTTGAATTTCTGCGCTGAAAATGTCGTTTATATATATTACAAATAATATCGGTCTCAATACGGACCCTTGTGGTACGCCACATTTTACCGAAGCCGGCTCACTAAGATGGGTTTGGATTTTTACTACTTGACTTCTGTCCGATAACTTATTTTTTAGTAGACATTTCCTCGGAAGCCATAGTTTCCTAGTTTATCTAACAAGGTTCAAAATCGCAAGAGCCGGTGTGCTACTGTCAAGTGCCTCATATACATGTGCGATTAATTTAGCTATGGCCGATCCTGTCGAGATACCCTGTTGGAAACCGAATTGAGCCTTATGTAGGCATGCTTCAGATAACTAACTATGCGAGATGTTAAGCACTTTTCGAATATCTTTGATATGCTCGGCAGTAGGGAAATAGGTCTATATTTTTTTATCATCGTTTCATTTCCGGACTTTGGATATTCCGGACTTTGAATATTGGAACGACAACTGCCTTCTTAAAATGTCTCGGATAAGAAAAAAAAACAATTTTGCAATAAAACTTTTCCCGTCAGTAGAAAAAAAAATATTTTGCGGACCGACTAACTGCATGTATTAAAACGAGCGAGAGTGCTGCCTCGGTGCGAATTTTAGAGACAGAAGCTAGAAAACCCAGCTGGCACGGCGAATGCATGCGCAGTAGACATGAGAGTCACATCACATCACATTACATTATTGAGTTCGTGGCGCGCCTTTGTACGGTAACGACGTGTGCAGAAACCACTCTCTGCTACTGTGTTTCTCGCCCTCACCCGGTCTTGGTTTCCTAGATTCGACCAGTCTCGCGTGTTGCAATTGCAGATTCTTTCGTATCATACTACTTTTTTCTTCTACATATCGCTGTTTCACTATCATTTAGTTAAACGTTATCCTAACCTCACATCCTCTCCCCCATCCCCTCGTCGGGTGATGTCGGGTGAGGATCCAGATGGAGCGCCGCCCGGCGACCCCGGCGGGGCAACGATGGATGTGTCGATCACATCGCAAGTGACATCTCTATACAACGAGGCGTTCCCAAATAATTCTCGCAAGCGATCCCTACGTATCGTACCCGAAGAGTCACCTCATGACTCTACCTCCAAGCAAACCCCCTGCCCTTCGAAGGACCATCATCATCCTCCCCCTCACCCTCCTGATCCCTCCGCAGAACCCCAACCTTCTAAGGAACCCTCCTCTAGGGTGTTTGGATACTCACCCGTGTAAAAAAAATGTACGTGACGTATCCGTCCGGGATCCGTATTTTGTCCGTATAATGTACATCTTTTAACCCGATCCGGGACTTTTTACGAACTTCAACGTTTGAGGATCCCGAGTCGGTTGTAACATGTCCCTCCAGTTCACGTGCGACATACAGGTCAAGTGCCAGGTTGTAGATGACAGGATTATCGAAGTCCATGTCGATTCCTCCATAGTTTTCGGTTCTAGGACTATTCCTCCATAGTTTCCTGTATCCAAGACTACCGTTTCATAGTTTTCGTTATCAAGAAGTATATCTACAATTTTCTCCATATCTGGGTTGATCCGTCCACAGTTTTCAGTGTCTGGGTTGATCGCACCATAGTTTTATATGTCTAGAGTCTTCATAGTTGATGCCAGCCGAATACGTCAAAAGTTCATATTGCATGTATTGTGACGGGACACTCTACGAGCATCCCGCACAAGGTATCAGGAGAGAGAAGAGCGAGGTCGAGATCGGTGTCGCGTGCGGCCATCGATTCGCCCGCCGCTCATCGGCGATCGATGGCCGTGTCAAGCTAGTAGCCCTGCCTCTTATATCACGCTCTGTCGTACCTTTTCGGGAGGCGGGCTACCGTGCGGCAGTGAGGCGCAGACACTCCTTCTCTTTTCTACGCGCCTGATACCCAAATTCGGGAAACTTACCCTCGCCAAGACGACGACGACCCACGTCATCAACACGTCATCTGCGGAGGAGAATCACACCGCAACCCCACCGCGGAGGAGCCGGCTTACACCACCAGGACGAAGAACAACGGGGGAGCGAATAATATCGTGAAACGACACACCTGTAACCCCTCACGAAAAAGGGATTTCGGCAATGTTAATAAAAGACCTGGGATCGCACAATTCGGTCTCAGAAACATCGTGGCTACCTACCTATCTACGACAGAGCCGAGCAGTTGCTCGCATTAGTAAATCTATAAGGTTGTAAGTCCGACATAACACCAGGCAGGGCCCTTACTGTATGAAGCTGCTGCAGTGCGTAGTTAGTGACACACATTAAGGAACGTAGAAGTAAGTCTAATTAATCGAGAACCTCGTTGTGAGCTTCGGCGACAGCTTGCGAGGAAAAAGAACAAGCAAAGACTGACGGGTTGTGTTAAACATCTAAGGTATCGCGTATCCGCTCTTAGAGAGCTTTCTTTCTCTTAATTAGAATTGCAGTGACTTTGCGTAATAATCCGGTTTGAGACCCTCGTTGTAAGCCAAGGTGACAGCTTGCGAGGTAATAAAAAACGAGTAAAGCCATACGCAACATAGTTGAACATTTTCGGTATTGCGTAAAGCGTTTAGAGCGTCTATCTCAAACCTGGAACTCGTGCGGAAGAAAACAGAAATACGAGTATAAACCGAATTGTGTCGGAGCTTGTAACATCGCGTATGTTCCTTTTCTGGAGAATCTTTAAGATACAGATTCAATCCTTGACCGAGTAAAATCTACAGATCAAATCATTCGTAAATTGAGTGTTAAGCTCCCTGCTCGCGAGTAATTCGTCGTGCAGAAATTTTCAAAATTTAATAATTTCACGAAGTTTCATTCGTTATATTATTACGTCTAAACGCTGTCTCACACTCGGTGAGATCGCCAAGGCCGGTTTTGTTTATCATTAGGACAATAGGCCTCGACTTTCGTTGAGGATATCGAGAGATACAGGTGTTGATGCTAGAGTACCGCGACGCGGCGACATAATATAACGTCTCAGCCTCCGTGTGCCTGCTTACCATAGCGCTCGACTGTAGCATCGTTACATAGGGTCTCGGCGTCTGCGGGAGACGCGATAGCATAGTTCTCACCACCACGGCTATCGCATAAGTGTATAGCGCGGGCGCTTATCGGTGCGTTATCGCGGAGGAGTCTAGCGGGTCCGAGCGAGGCCTATAGTGTCGGGAAGCACCAGCGGTCGGCTGACCGGCGACCTACAGCGCGTTCGACGCGGAACGTCGGCCTACTCGACACCCATCAGTCCATTCAATTCAAATTTATTTTTGTAAATTCACATTCGACGAATATCCTAGGCCTTAAGCCGTACGGATATTCCGTCTGCCTTTCCTTCCCCTCTAACACTAATTTCTAACAAAATTATTTTCGTCTCCGATCTTCTCTCGGTACTAATAAATTCGAGATCCCAACAAATTAACACTTCCCTATTAATTCCTCTAATTAAACTCCTTTGGTCACCCGCCTCACGGGTAGACATTTTGTCCGGTACAGACCCCAGTTTTAAGTCTGTGATGAAGGGTCTACTCACTCAAGTGGCGTGAAACACATAAGTGACAAAAGATACCATCTGAGGCAATCCCGAATTAATAAATAAAGATTTTTTCGTTTTTTAAGTTGCGTTCATCGCATTCATCCTCTGTCCCCTCTTTCCCGTCGAGTCCAGAACGAGAACTCTGTGAATTGCATAAAGAGTAATTTTTGTACGTTAACTCGAGCAGTAACTTAAAGTCACTTAAAGGCTAACTTCGAACCCGCCGTGACCTCGAATTAACGAAACGTTTCAGTATATGAAAATCCGTCAAGTACGTGAAAAGTTTGTATTGACATTCGAGTACGTGAAAAGTTCGTATCGACATTCGAGTACGTGAAAAGTTCGTATCGTCATTCGAATACGTGAAAAGTTCGTATCATATGTCGAGTACGTGAAAATTTCGTACCGACACTACGTAGATTCGAATCAAAAGAGAAAGACACAAAACCACAAAATACTGCTTTCCTCCTAATAATTACTGCTGTCGAGAAATTTTACAAATATACACTTTCAGGACAACTCCTCACTACTCAAGACACAAAACCGTAATGAGAAGATCGGGACCAAAATCTCGCATGACCAAAATCCCCACTCCTAAAGATCGCCAACGTAGACATTTACTGTTAAAAGACACAGAAACTCTATCGGACGCCACACCCCTACGCATGTTTTTAATGGATTTTCGACTACTAAGGGAGAAGGAAGGCAGAGAGGGAAAAACCAGACAAGATGACCATTTTTTTTCCTTCTTCTTCTCCTCCTCGTCCTTTCCTTCCTTTCTCCTCTCTCCCTTCAAAAAAAAAAAAAAAAAAAAAAAAAAAAAAAAAAGGAAAGAAAAAAGAAAAAAAAAAAAAAAAATATTAAAAAAACATAGGTATATAGACATACAAAAATACATAAATATATACACATATTACATCACTATAAAAAAGAGAGAGAAGGGGAAAGCCATACACTTAAAAAAAATGGAAATGCACGATGTGAAGGAAGAAAAGAGGAGGGGAATTGATATTTCTCGCTATTTCGACACACTATCTTGCAGAGGAATAAGCCTCATTAGAGTTATCGAGGGACGCTGGACGTGTTCCCGCAGATAAACACACAAAGGGAAATCGTTGTCACGTTCATGAGATGGTCCCCAGATAGCTTTAAAATTTTCTTGAGTCCGTCGCATTTCTGAGCATGATTTCGTATGCGACACACACCGGAACATGCGAAGTATATTAACAAAGTATATAATGTCGAAGATGAAGCGTATTCTTTGTTTTGTTGTGCTCCCTTTGGTAGGCTGATTCATATGATCATCTAAACCCATATGTACAGCCGATCGAAGTCAGGACGATATAAAATCACCGACCTTCGCTCATATAATATAGAAGATGAAGCATATTCTTTTTGTTGTGCTCTCTTTGGTAGGCTGATTCATATGATCATCTAAAACTCATCTGAACAGAATGCCGAAGTCAGGACAATATAAAATCATCGACTCTTGCTCTTATATAATATAGAAGATGAGGCGTACCCCTTATTTGTTGTGCTTTCTTTGGAATGCTGATTCATATGATGATCTAAAACTCATCTAAACAGAATGCCGAAGTCAGGACGATATAAAATCAATGACTTACGATCTTATATAAAATACACCACCGGTCCAGATATACCCAACATTACCGTCGGAATAATTAATCGTAATTATGTAACATAAGTTCGTTAATGATTAGACAATCGACTAGGGGAATGGATAAAACAACAATAGAAAAGACATATAAACAATCCTAGTTCTTTAAATACCGCGGGCAGGCATATAAATAAACAAATAATCGGGTAGAATTCGAAAACATTGAGCATTGACCGAGCCATAAATAAATTTTTAAGTCATTAACCACCAGGTTACCGGAGAACCGGGAAAACTATACGCTAACAGTATCAGGAATACATGAGACACGAGACAGGTCCGAGCTGAACGATAGGATAAAGGGAAGCGGGAAGCCTGCAGACTCCCGTAATTCACTCACTTCTTTACACAGCCGCAGGAAGGGAAGAAGAAGTATTTATTCGAAATCAGGAAATAGGGATAAAATATTAATCATTGTCCTGGGAATAAGTTACGTTTGCACGCTATTGTTCCCGTTAAACTCGGGTTTATAAATTAGTGACATTACAGATGAAACCGGAAACTCGTCCACTTGCTTGGCTTATCCTGGTCGCGATGTTACTACCCGCCTGCCACGGATTAATCGGATACGATTGTGGGGGAGCGGCCACTAACATCACCACGGTATTTCTATTGGAAGTAGGGGAAGTAGGGGAATGCAATATCCCTCAGCAAGAAGTCAATGTTACAAGAACGCACGTTCAACTGATACAAATAAATCAGTACACTACCATCCACGTGTTACAATCCAAGATGGAAATATATCGGGAAATCACTAGGTGCGGCATGTGATCGCACGGAATGGACGTGCCAAACGGGAAACACTCGTACATCGATACGGTATCCCGTGACGCCTGCCGTCGGATGTATCAGGAGCACAAAATACCCTAGTCGATGGTATCCGTCCCAACCAAACCACTTCCCGACCAATAGCCGTTGCTGGAAGTATTAATGCAAACTACGCGTGCGAAGGAGTCTCGTATTCTGATCCATATGGAAATTACGACAAGGTATATGTGACGGGCCACGTGAAAATCTCCTTAAGGAATTACAGGGCCCAAGTCGATGTAGAAACAGATAAAATTCACCTTCGCTCGGGTACAAGCTGTGAGCTAAGCGAGTCATACTGCGTTGATGACGGAGGAGATACATTTTGGGATCCCCTCCCGGAGGATAGTTGTAAAAGTAAAAGATACGGACTCTTATACAAGGGGTTCGCCGACAGGGTAACAGACACCGACACAAGTTTCCGACAGACAGTGTACTCTATGACTGAAGGAGATGTAGTGTTTGCTCTTACAGCAAAAGACAGGACCATGGTATGTGGATACGCGCTCATTAGAACCGAACACCCAAACTTACTGATTGTCGAAACAACCGCAGAAAATCCATTTATTACAAAAGACCCTATTGCAGTCGAGAACCTGGATATTTTCGCCTACGTAATCTCAAAATTCGTATATGTAGAAAAACACATTCGAACCGAAATAAAACGCATGTATAGGGATGTACTCGTGCAACGGTGCAATCTCGAACGCCGGATGCTGCAAAACACCTTGACCATAGGTCGACGATCTCCGGACGAATTCGCTTTTAATCTAATGAAGAAATCAGGTTATATGGGTTTACTAGCAGGAGAAGTAGCTCACATTGTTAAATGCATCCCGGTGGAAGTAAAAATAATGCGTACTAAAGAATGTTACAACGAATTACCCGTCTCCAGAGGGAACTTTCCATTCCACCTAACTCCCCAGACTCATGTACTAACACAGACAGGCACTCAGATTACATGTAATCGAATAGTCGCACCCATGTATTTGTTGGACGGAGAATGGTATACCGTCGAACCGACCGCTATTCGGGCCGTACCCCCCACGGTCATTCAACCGCTCACAGAACCGACCTGGACCTACACCAACCCACACAACCTGGCCTCCAGCGGTATATATACACAGGAGGATCTAGACGAGCTACGCGCGCACATCATGTTCCCCGCTGAACGGCCAGTCACTCTTAACTCCCTTGCACGAGGAATTGCGGGCCAACCTACCATCGCGCAAGGGGGATCAATCTCCAATTTGCTCGATGAAGAAGCCCTCAATAAATTAATAGAATCTACCTGGAAAAAAACCTGGGGAGCCTTTACGACCTTCGGAAACGTAAGCGCGGGGTTAATCGGAATACTGTTAATTATCAAAGGAATAAAGCTTACGCTCGACACAATAATCCACGGGTACGCTCGTCATACGGTTTACGGATGGTCAGTATATCTAATTGGAGCTCTGTGGGATTCAGTCACACACCTCTTGTTGCATTTGAGTCGTCGGCCTTCCCCAGCGAAAGAACCAACAGTAGTATACACACGAAACGGAGGCGATAACTCAGACGAGTCCAGTAGGCCGCCCAAATATTCCCCATTCTACACTCCTGATAGTCGCTCGCCGAACTATCCTCTCGAACCGCCTCAACAGCCGTTTAACAAATATATACCTGAGTGTTCCGAACCGATACCGATTCCACAAACATCCACCAGTAATACTTCACCCTTCCATTACCCTACGGGAAACACCTTACCGTCCCGACTCGAATCTTTTCTGCCCCCAATAAAGCCCATGCGCCCTTTGACGTTCATTTGGAACGCCGAAACTCACTCCTCGCCCAATACAAAATCTGCTCCGGACAGAAAGCCCAGACCACGATCGATCATTAAAACCAACCCAACGAACGAAGAAGACACTGAGGGAACTTCCCCCATCCTTGACCCAGAATCCCCTCAGCCAGTATATGATAGGGTTCCAAGACCACGACCGATCACAAGGGAGAATACTGCAAGAGAGGAAGAACATAATTCCTCTCCCTCCTCAGACGAATCCACCGACCCCCTTAATACCGCTTGCGCTTATCCCGACCTACCCCCAATAACCGAAACCAACATAGAAACAACAACTCAACAACAAACAGGGACCATTAACAAACGTACTAGTACTGATACATCTTATTTTTCATTGGGAAAGCGTCACCATAAATAATCCCTCCCTTTTCCATACACACATACCCCGCACAGGACGATCAAAATAATCAACAAGGAAATAGAAAAAAATACGCTCAGCATATTATAAACCATTAACAAATTATCTTTAAATTTAAACAGAATTCACCAATTCACCATGTCGCAATGCATTTGTGGGCGTGAAAATGCTTCGTCCGACAGAAATAGGTTCTCCACACTAATGCCTCCAGCCGAAATTCTGGAAATACGTATTAACGTCCCCGGGCCCTGCGCTCTTGTACCAGGGACGACCAGGTTATACTGTTATTGGAGAATCACTTTCCTCGTGCCTATTGCGGATATAATTCTTGAACTATACATATCGCCGAAATGGAGATCCGTCCTACCGAACCGGCTAGAAAAATGGATCGAACTACTTCGAACACACCCGTATGAGGATATCGTCCTCGGGCAAGTACCTTATCATTGGAAAGGATCGATACTCCTCCCTCATGGGCAAGATTACCACAGCGTGCCAATTCACGGACAAAACGGATGGCCAACACTGCACGAAGGAACCCCCTACTGGGACGCCCCGCCGATGAAACTAAGATCCGGAAGAAGACTACCGATAGCAGTGAATCGTCTTCCGCTACCACCCTCCCTGGGACTGGATAAAATAATTTGCTACTGGCCGATCAACCTTCCACCTCCAGCTGAAGAAGGACAAAGAGTCTGGTTACCACCTGAATGGAGACGTCTGAACGAACGCAGTTTTAACCGGTACCGCAAGGAATTGGCAATTAATATCCGACGCCCCATTACCCTGGGAAAAGTGAATTATCATTGGGTCGAAAATACGGTAATGCCACTGGATCAACGACCCGAGCGTATAGCTTACATTGACGGCGAAGTCTCCGAGGAAAGCGGAGACGACGCCGAAGAAACGATAGAAGGCCTTTCCCCGCCTCCCCCATCGCTGAGCCACGAAACGACCGAATATGTGTGTATGATAAGGAGGAACCAGATCACCAACACATCCCGCAGGCTCCCCAAAAGGGAGGTGCTGAACATACTAAACTTTCCAGATGACGAAGCCAGTGGATACGAGCCCCTGAAGGAAACCTTCGTGTAAAAAAACGATAGATAAGGAAAACGAAGTGAAAAGAGAGAAAAAGGAAGCAAAGCAAATTCAAAATAATAACCAACTCCCGTAGCAACATATCTCACACACAAAAAAAAATAGTAATAATAATAATAAACCCTTTCCTCCCTAATCTTAACCTATTTCCGATTTCGAACCCAGAAACCTATCGGCTAGGATGAAAAAAAAGACAAGGAACATCGAGCAAAAAGGTATGGAACTCTTTTTATATAAAAAAATATATATATAATAAATAACTAAATAAAAATAAATATAAATATATATATATTTACATCATAATAATAATCAAGACGACATATTTTATAGCATGATAAATCATCACTACCCTTTAATCCTCAAGTAGAATCGAAAAAAAGAGAAAAGGAAAACATACATATAATGGAACGTTCACTTATAACTTACTACCTATATATTCTTATAATACCTAATAATTAAATGTCGTGTTTGCCATCTTGCTAACACCCAATAAAATCTCGATGAGGTAATAATCTATTTTTTTTATTTTATAAGGTGGAGATATATCATCGGACTTGGATTAGAAAAAAAACACCACGACTCCGATGCTGTTCTTCGAGACAAACGGGGAAATACAGGACCATTGGAAGATAACAGGGATCAAGGAAGCCAAGTACATCCTGACTATCGATGACACTCCCATCAACAGGGATGAAATGCTGAGCTCTTCAAACATGGTAGACGGATACCCAATCTCAAAAGAACGCCCACATTCTAATGCCGAGCCACCAGTATGACACCAGGGGAAGAACCTGCCAACGCTGCACACCCAACGGAGGCTACAGCAGCAATGAAAGGAGGAGCCCGTCAAGAAACAAACAAAACGCCCCTTCACCCAACGCCGCCGTAACCCCACGATTAAGTCTAGCCGTCAGTCACATTAGGCTCCATGCCCACTAAGTAGTTAGACGGATTAGTATCCACATGTAGGAATACCGGGACTTAAATATGATGATATATATATTATCATAAAAAAAACACATATAATACATACATATATATATATATATATATATATATATATACTAGTGGGTTATTGTGGCTCGCGCGCTCGCACCCATTTCTGGATGTAAACCCTTATTATTCTAAATACTTCAAAAGACAGGTTCCGTACTTGGATGGGTGACCGCGGTCACCCATCGAATCTTGACACGGCGGCGAAATCTTTTTATATTGTGGAGAGATATATACATATAAAAAAAGACATAAGCCCTTATTATTCTAAGTCTTTTACCCCCCCCCCCTCCCTTATTGTTATACATCCCCTTACGCTAAATGGACTGAAGCCCTTATTATTCCAAGTCCCTCCAAGCTACATGGACTTAAGCCCTTATTACTCCAAGACCCTTTAAGCTAAATAGACTTAGGCCTTTATTATACCAAGGTCTTTAAGCGAAATGGACAGGCCCTTATCATTCCAAGGTCCTTTAAACATGGACATAAGCCCTTATTATGCTGAATGGACTTAAGCACTTATGGTTCCAAGGACCTTTCAGGATGGACTAAAGCCCTTATTATTCAACCCCCCCCTCGATTCTTGACATGGCGGCGACGGCGGCGACGGCGGCGAAATCTTTTTATATTATAGAGATATATATATACAGGGTGAAATGTAACTACTTCGGAATATTTTACAGTCTGGTAGAGCGCGACAGCCCGAGTAATTTCCTTTTTTTAAATTTTTCTACGATAAAAAATGGCTGTGTTATTAAGGCTTAAAGTTTCCCTATCGGTGTGCGCAGTTTGGATGTGTGCGTGTCAGAGCGTCGGGCTAGAATTGATCTGTCGAATTCGGTGGGGGCAACGCACGGTGTTCCTACGCGCGTGAAAATAGTCCCGCGACAAAATGTCAAGCCGAGTGGATGTAACCTAGTATTATCAAGTACAGGTGAGCATTCAATCATTGAATTAAATAAAGTGATACGAAAATAAAAAATAAAAAAATAAAATTCCAAAGTGAGATTATAACTCTCGCCGGATGAGAAGTTCAAATTAACATAATAGATAAGACTACTAGAGGTGTGAGCGGTAAATGTGACCGGTAATTTTACCGGAAATTAAATATTTTTACCATAAAAACGCGGGAGCGTTTCCCTCGCAGTCTAGGTGTACCCCGAAGACTTCCTCGAGGTGTAGCTTAACGGGAGGGTTTCCCTCGCTGTCTAGGTGTATCCCGAAGACTTCCTCGAGGCGTAGCTTAACGGGAGGGTTTCACTCGCTGTCTAGGTGTACCCCGAAGACTTTCTCGAGATTTAGCTCAACGGGAGCGTTTCTCTCGCAGTCTAGGTGTACAGCGAAGACTTCCTCGAGGTGTAGCTCAACGGGAACGTTTTCCTCGTAGTCTAGATGTACCCCGAAGACGTCCTCGAGGTTTAGCTCAACGGGAGCGTTTCCGTCGCAGTCTAGGTGTACCCCGAAGACTTCCTCGAGGTGTAGCTTAACGGGAGGGTTTCCCTCGCTG
>JAPYZD010007488.1:0-18955 GCA_030522725.1 Ichneumoninae sp. B BG-2022a
AAACATATAACATGTGGATTAGATGATAAAAAAACAGCAAAAGCAATATTTATTTTGCGCTCTGAAACGCGTCCCTTCAATCGCGAAGCCAAAACAGATCGTTTTTAAATGAGAAATGGGAAACGGAGAAGTCTAGCAACGATAGAATACGACGAAAAAATGTAGTATTTATCGTAAAAGAAAATGAAGGACAAAAATGGGTTAAATTCTAATACAGTTGCAAAAAGCCATCAAAAAGCAAAAAGTCTAAAAAAAAAAAACGATTTCGTTAGAGGCAAACTAGAATAAACAGTGAGCGATAAATACATAACATTGGGAGCGGAGTCGATCCCAGTAATTTTCCCCGCACAATAACATTATTTAAAGCAAAGATTGCGAAATGTGCCGTCGACCCCAGCTACAGAGGGACAGCTCTGACACGTCGATCTCTCGTGTAGATAAGAGTCTCCCGTTCCGACACTAATAGCCTCCAGTTTATATGAACAACAAAATATTTAACGATTCCCGATGAGATCCGCACGTGCCGAGGATTCTTGCGTGCGAATTACCGTCCACACGGGCTTCCCCCACATTTATAGCGTGTGGGATTTCGAGATCCCGCGTGCGCATGCGGATGTCTGCGAGTGTGCTCGGCATTACTTCCGAGCACGTGCCGCCTATCGGGGCGGAAGTGGGAGGACGATTTGCCGGCAAGTAAATCATTCTCCTTCGCCTCTTCCTTTTCCCACAGAGGGGAAGAAGACATTTTTTTTTTTTTTTTTGAACTTGGAGAAGTCGCTGGCGCCAAAAGTCGGGTCGCAGAAAAGCCCGAGAGAGCGAGCGGGAGAGAAGAACGTAAGGGGAATCGAGAGCGAGGAAGAAGAACTGCCGAAGCGAAGTCGAAGGGGCGACGAGAGTCGTGCCGCTGCTTGCCGCTGAGAAACATTGGTCGGCATGCAGAGCCGAGGAGCACCGGCAGCAGCAGAAAGGGCCGCAGAGTTGAACAGAGCTGGTTCGCGTCGAGCTCTGCCCTCTCGAGAACGCCTCGTAGTTTTTTCCTCCGAGCTCTTTCTATCCAGCGCCCGACGAGAAGGCACGCCCGACTGTCCGGAGCACAACATGAGCGGAAAAAAAATGAAGGAAAAAAGGAGAGGCAGCGACTGCGAGCTCTCGGTGGCTCAGACATACCGATCTCCCGAACGAGAAATTATTATGAAAAATTAACACTCTAATGACTCGGTAGGGTCTGGCAGAAACCGGAGGGTCGGTTACTCTATTTTAAGAGACGACTGTGGGGTGAGACGGGCACGGTCACCATTTTTCTGCGCAAACAATCTTTTTTTTATATTGTCTATAAATTAGAGTGAGCGAAGTAAATGAAAAAATTTTGCTAGTGGATTTTTAAAGCTCTCTCATTGTTTCACGTCGCTCATGGAACATTTTGTTGTTAGGACGTATGACCTTTATTCGGTATTATTGGTTTTTAGAAACTGTACTGCTTTTTTACTGGATGGACCGGCGTGCGGTCGTTCTATATTTTATTCGACGATATTATTTTTACATATAAAAAAAATCTTCAATATTTTTTTTAAATATATTTAAAAATAATTCTTTAACATATTTTTAAATATCCCTTAAGATAGTCCTTGCGTCATGTCTGATGGCGCCTAAGATTGAGAGAGGAATAAGAGAACATGATAAACATTTTCCAATGCGATAAAAAAATCTAAAAAAATCAAGCCTATAGAAGGTGCTATAAAGATTGGTTGGACATAATAATAATTCTAAACATAATAATAATGCATAATAATGATCAACAAATTACTGAAATAAAAAATTATGCAACAAATTACCTGGCAACCTAATTTTTTTTTCTCATGATTTTTTACTTTTTTCAGAATTTTATGTAATGTTTGAAAATTGGGTTTTCTCTACGTTAAAATCTGTTTAAAATCGCAATTTTCAAACATTACATACATTTCTGAAAAAATTCATACGCATTCAGAAAAATTGGCAAATCATTTTCGTAACAAAATAAAAATTAGCGTGCCGGATAATTTGTTGGACAATTTTTATATTTCAGTAATTTGTTAATAACATTTTGGAATTATTATTAGGCAAAACAATAATTTCAGCATCTTCCATATGCTCAATTTTTTTCAGATTCTCATTCCATCGAGAAGTGTTTGTAATCTCTCTCATTCCTCTCTCGAACTTAGGTGGCGTCAAACATGACGCGAGGACCATAAAGTCATTAAAAAAACCTTTCAATGGATCTTCCAAAATCATAAAAAAAACCTTTTACAGGATCTCTTAAAAATTTTGAAATCAACCTCAACCATTTTTTTTAACAACCAAAATTTCACAAGAAGACTCAACATTCGACGGTCCCATTTGATCCTGTTTGATCTTTACAGTATTTTCCCTCGAATCACGTCCGAAATTGGATAAGCGATAGGACGCTCAATTTCGCCCGCACGCCACTTGGATCATTATCGAAAATCCGTTTAGTTTTTGAAAAAAATTTCACGTCACTGTGTGAGAAGATAATTGGGGTCAGACGATCGCCTCGGGGCGACTCTCGGGGAGCCCGAGCGGGTTGACTCCCCGGCACTCGAAGATCGCGCGGCGGAACGCTCGGGCAAAAAAGCCTTAATAGCCGCGATTCTTTTTCGGGCATCGTGGGATCTGCGGATCGCCTCGGTGTTGTCTCTTCTTGCGCGCTTCCCTTGCCCCCCCCGGCGTGGCTTCTTCTCCGTGCCACACAGAAACACGGGACGCTGGTTAGACCGGAGAAAATATACTGCCGAGGCTCGGCACCCCGGCGAGCCGGTGGCCCTCCCGAAAAGTAAAACCTTTATTGAGCCCGTTGACCAGTCACTCGCGCTCTCGAAAAGGAACGAAGAAGACCCAAAAAAAAAAGTCCCATTATACGCGCGTGCACTTGTCGTCGCGCCCCGTCCCTCCGGCTTTCTCCATTCGCCAAACGCACAGCGCGGATCTCTCGTTCCCCGAAGCACTTTGCATCGCATCGCATACCGCCTTCTTTCAATTTCTTTTTTTCCGAGGCCCGCTCCGTCTCTATTTTTTTCATTTTTTTATATCAACTTTTCTCCCTCGTTTCTCTTTGTTTCGGAACTCGGGGAGGCGCACGCACGTGTGCCAGGAGCCTGCGCGTCCATCCTGGTCGTCCGTCTTTTATAAACCGGGAGAAATGTATACTTATACCTGCGCTTTTGGATGCCAGTGTGCGGGTTAGTTTCGGAGGAGCGAGCGAGGGGTCAGACTATCGTTGGACTATAAAACCTCTCGACGACCCCCTGGCGCGAGACCGGCCCACCGAGAGTCCCCGAACCTTTTACCTCTCTGTTTTCCGATGCTTCTTCTTTTCTTCTGTTTTTCGTTATTCGGCCTCTCGTTTGATATGCGCTCTCCGGCTTCGACTGCAGACTTGACGAGCTGGAACTAAGTCCCCGCTACCGGAGAGCGCTGTACAATAGGCAAACGACATTAAGTATTGAATTTAACTCACTCCTTGACTTTAATGTTGAGAGCATAGCGATTTTTTAAAAATTTGGTTATAGTTTTTTTATTCTCATATTCGAAATTTTTTTTTGAATTAAAAAATTGTATTGTTTTTTTTTTCTTCCATTTTTCAATGAATAATTTGTATGGTCAATATATGAATTGGCTTTCACCAAGGACAATTTTTAATCTGAATGTGCTTGGCAATCCATGTTAAAGCGGTTTGAATATTTGTCTACTTTTTGCAAAGTAGGGACAACATCTACGTACATCAAGTTTCAAAAAAATTATTCATGGCGTTTTTGGGGTTCTATATACATCCAGTTTTTTGGATAATTTATGATGATTTTTTGGACATAATTTAGCTCACTCCTTCAATTTAATGTTCAGAGCATGGCGATTGCCGCTGTTGGTAATAAAAACTGTAATTCATTTTTATTATCGCTGCTAACGACCTACGACCAAAAGCAAAAGAATTACTGTGATCGGTAATTAAAACTGTAACTAATTTTTTTTTTTATGCTCCTGAGGGCATCCCACCGCTAGCGAATTGCTACACGAAACTGAATTCATATCCGACGCCTGTGAGAATTTGCTTTCGATTATAGACGGTCTGCACTGTGGAGAAAATTAATTCCTGTTTTTGTTAGGTCACTCCGTGAATTCAACCTTCGGTAATGAAATCTGTTATTAATTTTTTTTAACGGTGCCGACGAACTGCGACCGGAAGTGAATTTTTACACGAAGCTGAATTGATATCCGGCGCATGCGAGAATTTACTTTCGATCATGGACGGTCCACACTGCTGAGAAAATTAATTACAGTTTTTATTACCTACTGAGTCCGGTGTGAGAGCGCTTTGATCCACTCTTTGGCAAAAACCCCCGCATAATTATTACCACACCGTTTTTACTTTTTATTACTTGACTATTAAGTCGCTCAGTTTCGTACTCTTGGCAGTATAATATATATATATATATATATATATATAATGTGAGCGGAGAATAATACAGAGAGGAGAGCGAGAGTGCAGCCTCCGGGTCTCGAAGGCTTTGCGAGGAACCGTGGGTTAAACTGCACGGTCTTCTCAGCTGAGGGAGTTTGAACGTTCTCACGAAACTCCGAGAGGTCCACGGCAAGGATCATGGACCCTCCGGACCTCTTTGCCTTCCGCCGGCCGGCAGTGAGGCCGGAGAAAGAGAGAGAAAGAGAGACAATGAGAACGGGAGAAACGCGAGAGGAAGAAAGAATCGCAGGGGTCTAATACTCGTTTCGTTCGGTCTTAATTTTTATTTATTTTTTTAAATTTATTTTTCGCACGGCTTCTGAGATTCCTATGAGGTCCGTAGCCTTTCTCCTTTTCACGATCTCTCGCTCGGGCGACGTTTCGTCGACTGTAGCGGGCAACAGGTGTCCGCGACTTTGACTCGGAATTACGGGACCCAAACCCCGCGCAACGACTTCTTCAGCAGGCCGAAAAAATAAAATAAATTCTATCGCGAAGCCTATATTACGACTGTGCGACAACACACCGGTCGGGTATAATGCCAAACGCGTAGCGCTACCGTGCGCGCATATTTTCGACGGTCCCTACCTTGCGTAACTTACCGGCAAGGCGTTTTGCTAACGGTATCAGAACCGGAGCTGGCATTGTCTATTGGCAGTTATTTTTCTTTCGATACCGTAAAGGTTCACCATTTAATCGTAATAATATAATATAATGTAATTCAATAATATAGAATTTCGAAATTATTTTCTTCCTCGCTTCAGCGTCGCAGAATATAAAAACTAGGTGCGAGCTTCGGATTAAAAAAATATTGTGTTTATTAATATATGAATAAATGTAAATAAAGAAAACGAATCATTTTGTGATAAAGTTCATTATTACATTTATTTTATAGCAGAATAGTCCGGCAAGGCGTTTTACCAACGTTATGAGAGGCGAAGCCGGCATTGCCCTTTATTTTTATTTCGACACCGGCACGGTTCGTCATTTAATAGTAATAATATAGAATTTCGAAAACATCTTCTTTTTCGTTTTAGTGTCGCAGAATAAAAACCAGGAACGCACTTGAGATGTAAAAAATGTTATATTTATATGAAAAAATGTAAAAAAAAAAATTCTGTTGACTTTTCTGTCGTACATTATATTTATAATGTACAACAGAAAAGTCGATGATAAACCATTGATCGATTAGAGCGAAACCGGGGATAAGAATTTTCCTCGCAAAAATTTCCTCCAAATCGGTGGGTGAATTTTTTTTGTTTCTGGGGACGTTTTGGACCGATTGTTTCCGCAAGCAAGCAACCGAGCTTCCCCTGTCGTGCAGTTGCGCGTGCCGATCGCGGTATTTCCGAGACGCATAACTGAAAGCGTATTAGCACCTTCGGGTTTATTCAATTGAACTCTGCCAGCGGCCGATTCTCGATCGTCGATGAGCACGCGACTTTCACGGTGAGTCAACGCGGCTTTAGCTTCGACTGTGTGGATTTACTGCGTACATGCACTCTCTCGCGAACCGTGGCAACATAATGCCGGTCGACTCATCGGTCTCGGGGATAATCGTGAGCAAGCGTTATCGATGTGTTCTCGGTGGACTCGTGCGCGATTCTCCACGAGTCTGCATTGCGAAAGTTAATGCACGTCTTTAACGGTGCTACATGCGGAATAGACTCGCACATATATATATATATATAGGCATAAATCGTCGAAGGGGTCGAGAAAGACCAGGAGAAACTACAAAATCACAATAAAGCAATAATGAGAAATACAAATTTATAGACAATTAATTAATCGAAAAATTTACTATTGCTTTATGTGTTTTATTGTTGCGCGTTAATAAAGCTTTATTAGCGTTTTCAGCCGTACCGATAATAAACCTGATGGCAATTTCCAAGTGAAAAAAAATTATATAAGGATTATATTGAAATTATATATAGAGCTCTGTATACAGTAGACTATAATACAATTCCAGGTAGTAATAGTAGGGAAGAGAGGGGCAAAATGGGACAATGCAGCAAAACGCGACAGTGAAGGCAAAACTCAATTTTCCTATAACTTTTGAATGCCCCATTTTGTCCCAATAACACATCTAGATTTTTAACCCCGTTTTGCCCCACGAACCACCATCGACACGATCCAAAAGTTATTGGAAAATTGAGTTTTGTTTCATTATCCCGTTTTGCCCCGCTGCGCCATTTTGCCCCGCTCTCCCCTAGGAATAAGTGCGCTTTATTAGCTCCAGTAATACATGGTTCGATGGTATTGCGTGTATCGATGTGTAATTTTTTTCCCCTCGGGCTAATGGGTCATTGACCGAGGTCCTTCAGCCAGTGTATTTGTATTTATTTATGGAGTGCCTCATAGATATTTATTAAAACCTTCTTTATGGAAAAGACGATACAGTCGATTACAATATTATACGCGTAACAATAATAGCTTAAGCTTCCGGTTTCGTATCTCTAATTCATTTTATTGGATTCCGGAGATTGTTTCAAAAATAGTGAGTGTTGGGAATTTGTGTTTCGCGACGTTGTTCGCTGAGAGCTTCGTAATTAGCGGGATGAGGGATTCGAGATGTTGGTGTGCAAAGTTTATACTTTGCACAGCAGACATTTTTTAGAGTCAAGCTCTTACCATGGTTTTGGGTTTAATTATTTCTGCGTGTCTGTTAACGTTTAGCTTACATTACCTACGGTAATTTCTAGGTATTTCGCGGTTGTACGTGGTTCGATTGGTTCGTTATATCGGGTGTTGAACGTTGAACTGACGAAAACTTCGTGATTAACTGTAGGGTAAAAGTGGGGAATATGGACCGGTCCATATATCATTGATTTACGTGTTAATCGAGGTTGGGCCATATTCACCACTTTTACCCTAATTAATTTAGCAACAAAACTCGTCATACAAAAACGATCACGAAGATAGACTTTAATTTCACTCGGTGGAAAAATTGCGGTTTTTGCGGACGCTTCGCGCGAAAGTGCGAAGACTCATTTTCACACCTTGTGAAATAAAATTATGTTAGATACTCGTTGCGAAAAACGTTTGCTGAACTCGTGTGATTGTAACACTCGCCTTCGGCTCGTACTGTAAACTCACACTCATCAGAAAAAGTTTCTTCATATACTATTGTTGGACGAAAGATTTGCATCTTGTCCTCTCGCCAAGTGAAAATAGCCTCTCGTCACCTATTGTTCAATTTTTAAATCTTTATTTTATTTTATTTTATTTTATTTTTTTACGTTCTCCGCGCCGCCGCCGACATCGCGAAAGTTTATAAATAAAACATGCAAGGTGCTCGGGCATCTCTGGCCACCTGCTATAAATATGTATAATACGTCGTATGCACACGCATACGCGCATGAAATCCACGGGACCAAGGTACATTGAAGTAAATGAGGAATGTGTAAAATTGAGGGATTGAGAGAAAAAAGACCGCAGGGTTGAATGAACGCGATGGAATGAAAGAAATGTAAGAAGAGCGAAAAAAAAAAATTAATAGTTCGCAAATACGAATGGAGATCCCGATCAGCGCAATAGCTCTACGTGAAAATCGGTGCGCGCCGTGTCGGAGCGCGGTGCGCCGAGACCCCGTGTACGAGGGTCTCGTGCATAATGCGATAATTTATTCATGCGTATGCAGGTGGAATATGGGATTCGGTCTTGGACGGACCCGCGTCATTCCATTCGTGTACGGTATGGATATATCGCCGAGGACGGGGTTGTGCCGCGAGAGCGTATGCCAGGCGAGATAGCGGTGTGAACGACCCGAAGAGTTTTCCCGGGACAGCTTGTGCTCCTCGAAGCATACATATATGCTTAGCATATACATGTGTTTATATATGGGGCATTCCACGTCAAATGAGCAGTTCATATTCCTCACCCCCGTCGATTTTGTTCATTTTTTGCTTGTTCGTAGAGGAAGCTTTGTTATGGTGAAATAAAAATGTTGAGATTTTAATGAAAACGTGTTGAGAATGGTCCAAAACATCGAAAAATCACGTTGAACGATTGAGCGATTGATGATTGAAATTTTCATATCGCTTTCTCATAATCTTCCTTTATTCGCGAAGCTTCCTCTATGAGGAAGCCAAATATACCATTCTTTCTTATAGGAGAAGCTCCGTGAATAAAGGAACATTATGATAAAGTAATATGAAAATAAAAATTTTCTACTTTTATGATAAAGCTATACGAAAATTTCAATTTTCAACTTTTGTAGTATGGTGTAGTTTAAAAAATAAAAACCAAATGGTAAATATTGAAATCCCATTATCGGATGGTGCTTAAAAATCATATTTTAAATCACAGAAACAGTGTGAATTTTTTCAGATTTTTTATAACTGCGTTTTCGAAATTGGTTTTTCGAGGATTTAAAAGCTTCGCTGGTGGCAAAAAAATCTGAATCGACAATGAGGCTGCTGATTTAACGTGGAATGCCCCATACATATGTTTAAACTTTATACATATCGATATATATATATATTATTTGCATGTTTAAGTTGCACATATGTGTGTATATATAACGAGCTGTATATATATATATATATGTGTATGCGTATATGTAAGCTGAACTAAGTCCCCTGTAAGCTGTAAGGGAATCCTTCGCGCCTGTTATCATTGCGCAGAGATCGTTTGACCGACGCACAGACCCTCCTCTTTCTCCTTCGATCTTCTCGTTCTCTCGCTTCTCTCGCTTCTCGCCGTGAGCTCCGGAAGCCCGTTCTTACATTTCTCACAAACGGCAACCTGCAGCTTCCGTATATGCGTTTAAATGTCACACCGAGCGCACCTGCGGGACTCTCGGGCGCGGCCGAGATTGAGATACAGCCTGTCCTCCGCGCGTATGATAGCGGCCCGTTTCTTTTTCCTTCGACGAAGCTGCGGGTATCCGGTTGCACACTCAGTTACGTTGCAATTAATTCGCAAATTCAGAAGAGGGCTTCATAAAGAGGATAACATAATCTTTAAACGTTCCATGGAAGTTGAGCAAATCTGAGAGGAATTCGTGCTAATCTGCTCGGAAATTCACTATACAAATATTACATTTTTACTTTCTCATCGCATACGAAGTATATGAGGAGGTAAAGAAATGTGACACAAACAAAAATTGACTGTCAGATTGCTGTCCAGAAAAATGCTTTACATGTCCTCGAATGCAAAAAAAGCATTTTTTAACTATCATTTGTTATTATTTTATTTACCATTTATTTTATTTACCATTTACAATTAAATCTTCACTGAAAATTGTTTTGATGAAATTGTTAAATTTTCATGAACATACAAGAGGAGACAAAGACATCCCAACCCGCTAATAATTGTCATTTCGCAAAAGTCCAAACCAGAAATGGGAGTAATTTAATTTTATACCACGTCGCTCTTAGAGTTTCATGCAATTTCAAGAATACTTTAAGATTTTCACTCGTTAAAGAGCTAATTACCGTGCGTGCTGTGGCTCGCTAGCATTACCGACGATTTTAATCTGCACGACACTGGATTAACAGTGGATAATAAACAGAATAAAGTTATGGGTATTCGAAGAAAGACACAGAGAGACGGAGGGAGACTTTTTTATACAGGACTCGTCGAGAAAAACGTGAAGAGCGAGGAGACAAAAAAAAGTCACCTTCCGCGAAATCCAGAATTTCTCTCGCAGCAGGGGCGATTCGCACGGTAGTTTTGGCATTAATGATAAAAATGGGAAAGAAGTGGAAATCATAAAGTATTGTTTATACTGGTGACGGGTTCTTTCGCATTTTTTTTCACTCGACTCTCCTCCCGATCGTTAGCGGTGTCGGCGGATGCTGCGTCCCAGGAGGGAAGTCATTGAAAAATTTATGAAAATTATATTCTACCTCGCAACGTGAGATTCTCTCGCGCGTTCGTTTAGTAAGCCGTCTTGCTTTTGGCTGCGCCGTCGCTGCGAGGAACGCACAAAATACAGATAAGCGGGTAAAAGAGAAGGATTACCGATCTGCCAAGGCTCATAACCCGGAGCAATTTTCGACCCAAAGCTACGTATTTCCTGCATGACGTCACTTACGTCAAAAAATTACATTTACAAACCGGAAGTGATGAATTTTCGGAGTGACGTCACGTTCGGTCGAATAATTAATTTTGAAAGCGGAAGTGACGTATTTCCGGTCGAAAATTTAGTTTTTCAAACCGCAAGTGACTTATTTCCGGTTAAAAGAAAGTAAGATTTTCGAATCGGAAGTGATGAATTTCCGGTGTGACGTCACGTCCGGTCGAAAAATTAGATTTTCCAAGCCGGAAGTGACGTATTTCTGGTCGAAATATTAGTTTTTCAAAGCGCAAGTGACTTATTTCCAGTCGAAAAAAGTGAGATTTTCAAACCGGTAGTGATGAATTTCCGGGATGACATCACGTCCGGTCGAAAAATGAAATTTTCCAAACCGGAAGTGACAAATTTCCGTTGTGACGTCACTTCCGCTAGAAAAATGACATTTTCAAACTGACGGTGACGTATTTCCGTTAAATCTTTGAAAATCAAAATTTCTGATCTCTAAATTCCATAGTCGACAGCGAGGGCGCGAAGCACCCGAGCTCCAACAACCTGCTGGTAGCAATAATAATAATAATCTACCTATACATCACAGACGTATCTACAAAACTGGATGTGTGCACGAGCCTGTGTAAGTGCACGCAGAGTTCGTGGCGTTCTTCTAATTGCACCGCACAACGTTGCCCGTACAAATCAAGTTTACGTTCGCCCGTGGCTCCTCGCCTTACCCTTGTGTATACACTCGTACGCGGCTTTCTATCCCGAGGCTAAGCAGAGCGCGTATGAGCAACCGAGAAAATATACGAGCTCGCTCGACTTACATGATAAAAATATATCGAAGAGGAAGCAGCAAGTGCGCGCGACCCGAGCGGTAGCCGTACAGCGTCAGTCGAGAGTTTTTACCTTTATATCGAGGACACCGAAAAACTAATATCGCAACAAACTACCATGGAGAAACAGCTTCTGGACAGGATCGAAGCGCGCAGGCGCGCGCGGACGTATAAAGTGCGTTCGGATTATTCGCTGCAACATCGAACAGCATCGTTTATCGTGTAAATAAACACGTACAAAGACGGATACCGGTACAAAGTTGCCAAGACGAAATGATAACAACGAACAGATTATTAATCGTCGGAGCCGTCGACGCTAGAATCGAAAGTAAAAGCTGTTTTCAAATGTTGATCCTTCCGCAACAATTTCCGCTGGACACGCGCAATGTTTTTTCCAACTTGTAGACAATGTAAAAATAAATTCTAAATGTAATGCACTGCAAGTTGAAATTTGCTTGCATTGCTTACATTAATTGAACAGTAATGTACTTTTTGGTAAGATTAAAATAACATATATTAACGTTGCAAATTTTTTAAAAATCATTAATAATACAAATTTTACTGTAATATTGCAACACACATGTGTTTAAAATTTCGGAAACAGTTTAGGTAAAAAAATCTTCCAATACCGTTCATTGATTTTCAAACAAATTTCGAGAAATACAGGATGGCTCCAAGAGCACAGTAAAAAATAGTTTCGTAGAATTGGAATACGAAGTTTCGCAAAAAATAAAAAAAAAAAATCACAAACCCGTTCTTTCAGGTTTGAATATACAAACCTGGCCTTTTATATGTCGTGTCCAACTAACAATTTTAGTTTGTACTTCTGTTTTCAAAACTAGAGCCGAATGGTGCGATTGGAAAATTACCAAATAGAAAATTTTGGGCGTTTGTGAACGATAAGTTTTAAAACGTACAACTTTTTTTTACTCTGTGGTTGAAAAAGAGATTGCATCTTTATTTAAAAAAAGGAACGAAAACAAAAACGGCTCGTGTAGCCTTCAGCGGATTTTCGAGAAAACAAATATAATAATACCAAAACAAGATAAAGAATATCTAAAAACGATTCGCCGCAATTGCGGAAATTCGGAGCTACTTCCTAACGATATCACAAATCTTGAAACGACTCAGCAGTTCGAGCACAAAGTTTCCACAAATGATGATAATAGCGTACAGACGATTCAATTACGATACAAGATTATCGCGAGCCGCTAATGAATCATCGGGCGCGACGGCTTCAAAGTAAAAATAGATTCGCGCGCGCATGCGCGCACGTCCGTCGAAGAGGCGAAGATAAACACGGTTGCAGAATCGCCGCGAATTGAATCGCCGCACGGAGACCGTGCAGACTTGCGCCTTTCAGTGTGCGTGAGTTGCTCGCGCTGCGCAAACTATTTTATTTATTTTTATTTTTTCTCATACAAACGAGCGCGAGGGCAAACGAGTTCGATTATAAATGTAGAATCGTCGATGCCCCGGCACCTTTGACCCCCTATCGTTTATATATCGACACGAGCGTATACGAAGTATACGAAACGAGCTATGCATCATTGCCAAGCTGTCCGCGCAATAATACGTTTATTAAGGGGATGCTGGACCCGTTTTAACTCCTTATTTCTTATAGTTCCAATTTAGAATTATTAACATGCTACACTGAAAAAAAAATACAGATCAGTGAAGTAAAACTATTCCAATTCTTACAATTGCATACGTGACTTAAACGATAACATGTCACTTTGGCAGTTTTTGCCGTCGTTGTTTCAACATCATATGGAATTGTAAGAATTGAAAGTATAATTGAAATAACAATTTTTTTCTTTGGCAGCCTGCAAGCAAATTTTTTTTAGAAAAATTTTTTTGTGTAATGGACTTTCCGACGATTTTGGAATATTCGGAGAATTTCGGAGAATCGGCATGCACTCTCACTTTACATATGCAAGTTTCAGACCGGTCATATTGGTATTCGCTACAACCTGTAATATTCGATTTTCTTAATTTGTTGGACGTTTGCAACCGAAATGTAAGTGCATGCTGAAGCGTTTATGGCTAGCATTACAGTCCTGCTAAATTTGAAGCATATGCGTAGCACATTAATGATGTAAAGTCGATTCTACGAAATCGCCTCCTTCCATCGGTAAAACCGGAAGATCCAACAACCCCTTAAAAAAAGCCTAACACACACACCGAAATAAAAAACGGGGATGCAGCGAACATACATAAGCACTTGAGCCATCCGAATATGGTTAGCTCAATGATGATTTAGGTGCCTCAACCATCGAGAAATTGAGTTAATGACAAAAGCTTGACTCAACCTCTCCGTGAGGTTAAATACGGCGAAACCGATGGTGAACTTGAACCAATCGACTTCATTAAGGTTGAGTCAACCTCGATTTGAATCAATCAACCTCAGATCTATTGCTTCAAGTTCACTGCGAGTTTCGCCGTATTTAACCTCACTGAGAGGTTGAACCAACGTTATGCTGTTAACCCAACCTCTCCGTGTTTAAGCCACCTAAATCGTCATCGAGCCACCCATATTTGTTTGGGTCGACCTCTCGTGTCTCTTCGCTCCATCCGCGATTTTTCCCTCAGTGCATGAGTTATGAATGCGAGAGCGACAGGGTTAAAATTTCGAATCCATTTTTCTCCGTAACGATTCCACGAAACGAAAAACCATTTCGGAGAAAAAATTGATTCAAAATTTTTAGATGCGTCGATCTTTATCCCCACCTTAACGAACCTCGGATCTATCGCGCATGCGCAAAAGCCCCGATCGGCCCGACGCGCGAGATGATGCGATCGACGCTCCGCGCTGCAGGGAGGGAATTTCAAAGAAAAAAAAAAGATAGATAGAAAACAAAAAAGGTATATAATAAGGCGAGCTTGTCGGGAAATAATTAATACGCCTCGGACGCATAACTAACGGCCCCGCGAAGCAGTCTGTTTGTTTTCGGACGTGGGCCTTCTTCTCTTGAGAGAGGTTTAGCCCGCCGCTACTCCTTATTGTGGGCCCGCGCGGAGCGGCTTCTCGGCCCGTCTCTCTCGGCTCTCGACCTCCCGCTGCTTCCTCTTTTTCTTCAATTTTTATTTTAAACACACAGAACCTCGGGGTCAGAGGGGGAGCGAAAAAACGACGGAGAGACGAGGACGCTCGAACACGAGGAGACGAAGAAACTCCGACCGAAAGACCAGCTCCAAAAGTGACGCACACCAGCTCGATCCTCGTGCGGACTCGCAGTCTCGACTCTGTGTTGTCGACCCTCTCCGTTCCTTCGCTTCGCATCCAGAAAAAAAATGTATTTGCCGGCCACCGTTTATTTGGTTTAAGTAAAATATTTATTTGTTTTAAACAAATATTTATTTAAATTAAGTAAATAGTTACTTAAATAAAATAAATATTTATTTAAATCAAATAAATAGTTACTTGAATGAAATAAATATTTATTTAAATTAAGTAAATATTTATTTAAATCAAATAAATATTTTACTTGAACGAAATAAACGGTGGCCGTCAAATAATTTTTTTTTCTCGTTGCGGCCCGGCCGCCTCTTGGTCGTCTTCGTTCCCTCGAACGGGGACGAGAAGGATGAAGTCTCGCTGGCCAGCAGCCGCTCACCAGCCAACCACCGCATGCCTCTCACCATATATTCTCTCCACTTTAATCTTTCTTTTGTGACTCGGCTGTTTTAGCGTTTTTTTTTTTTTTTTTTTTTTTTTTTTTTTGTTCTCCTTCTTCGGTGTCTGCCTGTGGGGGTGCGCGGTTGTGCTTATTAACAACGCCGTTGCCCCCGCCGGAGCGAACGAGAGAGAGAGAGCTGGCGGGAGAGAAGAAATATATTAGTTAGTGGACGAGGCGAAGGAGGGAGGGGAGAGAGAAAAAATTGTAGGGCATATAGACGCGAGATCGAGAGAGTCGCCTTTCGCATACCTTTCGGGATAGAGAGGGAGACGAAGAGTTTTCTGTGTCTCTGTGTCGCATCTCGTCGTGCGAGTAACGGGAAGACGTTCGGACAAGATGGGAAGGCTTTAGTCATCGAGGCGCGCGGGGCCTTTGTCTTTCATCAATAGACAAAGGCTCCGTCGCGACAATAAATTATCGCGACGGGGACTGCGACCAGCTTCTCGAGTTACGCAAATTAGAGGCTCGGCTTTCGGAGCGAGCGAATTCATTATTTATCGGCGAATATGTTGTACTTTTAATTTTTGTAAAGTCGCTTGTTCGATTTGATTGGAAGTAATCGATTTCACAGAAGTATGCCATCCGGACCCAGAGAAATAATCTATTTAACTGGTAGCCCGCAAATAATTGTGTATTTGATGGAACCAAATCGTTATTTAAATTAAAGGAATATTTATTTTCGAGCCGCCAGTCAAATAAATTATTTTTCTGTGAACTGTAAAAAAAAATTGCAAATTGAATGGTACATTAAATTTAATGTACAATTTTGATGAAGAATTAACATACTTTTTCATTGAAATGAAAGAAAATTATTAAAAATAAAGTATGTTTTCAATACACTGAACATTATTGCTTCATTACAATTGTACACGAAATTGAAGATACCAGTTTTTACATAAAAACTTCCAGTCCGGTACATTAAATTTCATACGATTTTTTTACAATGTGTGCGATTACAGATAAACGTTAGAATTAGAAGGAGTCGATT
Organism: Ichneumoninae sp. B BG-2022a; assembly: GCA_030522725.1. Taxonomy (NCBI): domain Eukaryota; kingdom Metazoa; phylum Arthropoda; class Insecta; order Hymenoptera; family Ichneumonidae; species Ichneumoninae sp. B BG-2022a. The sequence continues at coordinate 16,031 of JAPYZD010007488.1, forward strand.
TCATAAAAAAGTTTACCGTCCGATTGCAGAGAACAAAAATTACAAGAGTCGACAATCACGCTACTGAAAATTATTATAAAAAAAAATAAAAATTCTTAAAAAAATAATAATTACTTCCTATTACGGAATTACAGCGATCCGGTAAAGAACGATCTTTATTCATAGTATTCCGCTCGTCGTTCTCATAAAAAAAATAAAAACAAAACGGTTTCCCTTTAATAGTCTATTCCACTTATATCTTTATCATAGCGAATATTATGGTCGGACGATTCGCCTATAACGACGATTGGCGCTGCTTTCTCGTGTGTCCATTATACTGCTGAAGTTTATGCACGATACATTTCCTTTTTTTTCATAACGAAGACGACGACTACGAGGATCGTTCGAATAATTTCCACCCGGGGTGCCCGCGTATCTGTGTTCGTAATTGCATACGCCTGCGTTCGCGGTTTCGCAGCGGCAAATACGACTCCTATATTTTCTCGTATCCGCGATGTGTACACATATCTATATATATTAAATGTCTAATCGAAAGCGCGCTTGCGGGTATGCATAAGCAACGTTGCATATGGATGACGTTGAGGGTGGGGGAGGGGGGGGTGGAAGGGGTGGAGAGGAGTATTATCTTTTACGAGTCGCTCGGTCAACCACTCATTAGAAGAAGCATTCGGGAGATAACGACTCGTGTCTCTTCGATTCGGTGTTCTTCGATTCGGTGTGGTCGACCTCACGCCGTAACTCTCGTGCTCGTTGATATAGCGGCAGACGCGGTTGTATCAAGAGAGACGGTCGCGTCTCGACGCCGAGTTATAACAAACACACTTATTTGCTTTTGTAACCTTATAATGTTATACATAAGTCACAGTTGAGTCGAGCAGTAAACAAAAAAAAAACGTTGATTAAAAAAAAATCTGTCTCTTCGAGTCCGTTCCCAAAGCTTCCGATTTGTATAAGGTCGCTTACACCCCGGCGTTTCGATTTCGCTACAATTGAACTGAAAAATGTTGATTTTTGGCTATGTACCGAAGTGCGGAAGTTTACAAACAAAATTTATGAAGTTTACAAACAAAATTTATGAAGTTTACAAACTACACTTGTTAAATGGACAATTCGATGATCGTGCAAGCAAAAAACTTCGTATGCTGAATATGAAACGCGTGAAATGTTGCCCCGAGGTTCCTCATTATTATCGCGATTATCGGTGCGCGGCGAAATTATCGAATAACGGGCGCGTCGATCGTAATAATTAATCCTCGAGAGATAGCGAGATGTGTATACGAGATAAATATATTAAAAGGTGGTAGAGATATTGTATAGTGTATAATGGATGGTAGGGCACGGAGAAGAAGTGTAACGTCACTGCGGCGCAATCTTCCTCCCCGAGACGCATCCTCGAGTTGAAACAAATAACAGACTAAAACAATTTCGTTGACGGGACCACCCGTGAATGTCGAGGGTTGCCTCACCGCGGTCGAATCCTTCTCTCGGGCACGGGAATATGTTACTCTTTCCCCTTGCAGTCTGGGCGATCCCTCGCAGGAGGCTCTACACCGAGATCAGAGTCCGCGGAGTCTCCGGGAACAAAAGACTTGGGAGGGCGAATCGTGAATGAGAAAGAAGAATTCTTCTCAGACTATTCACCGCGGTTGGTACTCCGCGCGGTGACTCGATGAAATATCCTGCTGCTATGTACCCACGGAATTCATAATCGAAGAGCGTCATCAATTAATACCGAATAACAACTGACCTTTTTAAATAAATTAAAAATTATTTTTTAAATCATTTTTTAAATTATTTTTTAAATCATTTTTTAAATCATTTTGTAAATCATTTTTTAAATCATTTTGTAAATCATTTTTTAAATCATTTTTTAAATCATTTTTTAAATCATTTTTAAATCATCTTTTAAATCATCTTTTAAATCATCTTTTAAATCATCTTTTAAATCATCTTTTAAATCATCTTTTAAATCATTTTTTAAATCATTTTTTAAATCATTTTTTAAATCAGTTTTTAAATCATTATTTTAATCATTTAAAAAATTATTTTTTACATAATTCTTTACATCATTTTTAGATACCAATAATTAGGTTTTGTTATTTTTTTTTACATTTGTTATCAACAATTTGTTCGTACAAATTTCGTACGATGGAGATGATTGATGAATTTTTATTTTTTTTTTTGCAGACTCGCAAAGAGGAGGATCGACGGCAGGTGCCCGGGAGGTCAGGTGCTACTGCAACCAGCCGGAATGCGTGCCGCAGGGCTACATGTGCCGCGGCAGGGGTTGCTTCACCGAATTGCCAACGGGTACGAACCCGCCGTCCTTTCTGAGGCCCGAGCGCAGCGCAAACAACGGATGCCTCGAGGAGAGCTTCAAAGAGAAGCAATGCCCGACGGGTTTTCTCTGTTGCGAACAGGATCTCTGCAACCACGTCGACAGTCCGGCGATGATAAGCAGACTCAACAAAACTCTTCAAGGTACGTCCGAAGCTATTACGGCTATCGACACCAAGTTTCTCGACCGTTGCTCTTACGAAAACGCGCGAGTGCTGCCCTCTATTGAACAGTCCGCGAAGCTTCAAACTATTATGAGAAGTGTTGTGACTTTACCGGTAAATTATAATAGTTAGTAAAAACAAAGGCAGATCAAGTGAAACATGTTCTCTATCGCTCTCTCTCGCTCCACTGTACAACCAATGTAGCTACCTCTCTCACACTTCTGGCTCTGTCACATGACTTTCACTTCACCTTAATTTAAGGTAGTACTAGTACAATGACTGACGCCGCCTAAGTTCGAGAGAAAAAAAACAAAGATTACAAACCCTTCTCGATGAGAAAAAAATCTGAAAAAATTCTAGCAAATAAAAGGTGCTGAAAAGATTGTTTGTGCATAATAATAATTTCAGAATGTTCATAACAAAT
>JAPYZD010007497.1:0-13855 GCA_030522725.1 Ichneumoninae sp. B BG-2022a
TATGAAATCTAGATTGAAATTATTACTCTCTGAAGAGAGAAATAATTTCAAGCCTGGTGGAAGTTGCGATTATTGTTAACATAATTTTTATCATTTTTAGTAAGTAAAACTTGACTGAGGGGCAAAAACGATAGGATTAATTTCTTTTTTTTATTGTTGATAACAATTGGTTATGACCGGAGGTGGATGCGAAATCGGACGAGCTGACATCGAAAAAAGTCGGACGTTTACGTCGGGACGAGGCCCGACTTATCTCTTTATGTAACGAAGAACTAAATCGCTTTGGCTAATTTCGTCGTTTTGGATGGTACAGACATTTTTTGGGGGGTGATTTGTTGAGTTGGTTTTTTTTAAGAATTGCAGTATAATAATGTAGAGTGCGTTGTATGAAATCTAGATTGAAATTATTACTCTCTGAAGAGAGAAATAATTTCAAGCCTGGTGGAAGTTGCGATTATTGTTAACATGCCTGGTGGAAGTTGCGATTATTGTTAACATAATTTTTATCATTTTTATAAGTAAAACTTGACTGAGGGGCAAAAACAATCGGATGAACTTCTTTTTTTTATTTTTGATAACAATTGGTTATGGCCGGATGTGGATGCGAAATCGGACGGGCTGGGTTCGAAAAAAATCGTCGGTTACGTCGGGTTGGGGCCCGACTTATCTTTTTATGTAACGTCGAACCAAGTTGTTTTGGCTAATTTCGTTGTTTTGGATGGTAGAGACATTTTTTTTTGGGGATGATTTGTTGAGTTGGTTTTTTTTAACAATTGCGGTATTATAGTGTTGAGTGCATTGTATGAAATCTAGATCTCTCTTCAAAGAGTAATAATTTCAAGCCTGGTGGAGGTTGCGATTTTTGTTAACATAATTTTTATCATTATTATAAGTAAAACTTGACTGAGGGGCAAAAACGGTGGGATTAACTTCTTTTTTTTATTGTTGATAACAATTGGTTGCCAAATAATTTTACTGGAGAAGCGCTAGTATTTGCTAGTTGGGGTCGAAAACTTTGTACCGATTCGAGATTTGTTTTTAAATCGAGCCTTCATTCCACATGGGGGAAAAAAATGTGTCTGTCAAAGCTTCTGGAGTGTCGAAACTGTCCCGAACTACGCGTCGAGAGAATTTTTAGAGAATAGCCCCCCGAAAAAAATGTTACTAACACCAAACAACAATATAAAATGGATATACTCCGGTGAAACTCCCCACGCTGTCAGTAAAAATGAACGACGAGCCGGAACACCGAAATATATCTCAATCGCCGCGCTACACACTTTTCCCATATAATTCTCCCGGTGCCGAAAAAAAAAAAAAAATTATTTTTTCAAAATAATTTTTTTTCTATTACCTTCTCTCCCTACCAAAAATTCTCGCTCACAGCTTCTCCACAAAAAAATCCCGTTGGATAAAAATGAATATTTCAACCTAAACCAAGCCAAACGATTTCTGGCGTCAGAAACGTCGTCTCTCCGCCTCACCATCTCTCTCCCCCCCCACATCGCTCCGCTCCTTCCTCAGCGCGCACGGTTATCGTTTCCCTCTCGGTGCCGATAAATAATTCTTCCCTCACCGTTATACAATGTTCTCCCATCCACCTCCCTGTCCCGCGGTCTCTTCGTACAAGTCAAAATTCATTCGCCCTTTAGTAGCAGTCACCGGACGCTCGCGAGAGGTGGATAGTTATGAAACCAATGTTGTCAGCGTTGCGTCGTAACGCTCGCTATTTGTTCTCGGTTAGACGGTGCGGATAGGCGGTGGTGGGGTTAACCCTGAGATATTATGTAGACGTGTAAACCCAGTGACAAACGTCCGCGAGCGTTCTCCAGCCAGCGACTCGGCGAGAGTACACACGGAGTCCGGGTGGGGTTGCGAGGGGTTGGACCTGGTGTAGGGAGGCTTCCAGTGTATAGAATCCGTGTACGGTGTGCGGGAGCGAGGCTCGGGCCGGTATCGGTGTATTCGCCGGTAAACCTTCGCGCGTGTGTCGACCATCCAGCACACTCTTCCAGCAGGCTGGCGAAATCGCCGGCTCGTGGTGCAATCCACGAAACGGCTGGAGAGAGAGGAGGAGCGGGAGCGAAAGAGGAATGGGCCAGGGGGGAGGGTGTTGCGTGTGTACCGTGGCAATATGGAAGATCATATGTCATGCGAGAGGGGGGTCCTGGCAAAACCTCCACCCCACCTACCCGTAGCTCACACGGAGTTCGCGCCGAAGCCCGTACCAACGATTCCGGATGGGGTTTGGGTTTAGGTCCTGGTTTGGGTGTTTGGTCCAGGGAGGAGCGACGAGAGAGAGAGAGAGAGAGTGCTTCGTGTACACACGAACCGCATAAACATTCGGCGAGTTACACACACGGAGGCTGGATGGTGAGGAACGAGCGCGGGGAACACAGCCGACGGCAACCGCTGGCACTCCATACACGAAGAGATTGAATTCCTCCTCCGGTTGGGGATGTTACAAGGGAAAACGAATATAAGCTCAAAATAAAACAAACGGACAGGTGTTGGGGTTTTTTCTTTCGGGGTTGAGTCGTTCGGGGTTTGGGTCTGGGAGGTGATCTTGCGAGGCTGGGCACGTGGCGCGGATCTCCCCGCTGGTAGGAATCACGGATGGAGGTGCAGTGGAGGTAAACCGTGTTTCCTCCCTCCGGTTTTCACTACCGGGAGAAGGAGTGCTCCGGGCTCGTTCCAGCCGGTGCTGGATGGTCTACCGGGCTTCGAATTGTATCCGTGTGTCGGATTTACACGGAAAGCCGACACAAACGCAAAGGTGATGCATGCCTTGACAAACGTGTGCGCGCCGTGTTTGGCCATTTCCGTCCGGCTTATTAATCTGCCGCTAAAGCGATAAAGCGGCTGGCCACGCGACAGCCAACGATACTACTTCATACTCGCAACGGCCACCGGCGCCCAACGAGAAACCCCGCTGACCCGACAACCACCCTAACTCCCCCCTACCGTACCAACCTTCCGGCTCTTGGGGATGCTGCGGGCTGCACGCACACCCACGCCTGACCAATATCGCGACTACTACCGTGATCGAGGAGATTCTTAATTGACGGGTGCGCTCGTACCGGCAAGGAATTAATGGTTTTGCGAAGATTGAGACACTACTAGTCTTGTATGATTTTAGGAGGCTCAGGAGTGGGGCAAAATGGACCCATGTCTTACATTGGAGACGAGACTGTGCTTTATTTTGGGAGGGTTGAGTTGAGTTGAGTTGGTTTTGCGAAGATTGAGGCACTAGTCTTGTATGATTTTAGGAGGCTCAGGAGTGGGGCAAAACGGACCCATGTCTTTAATTCGAGACGAGACTTTGCTTTACTTTGGGAGGGTTGACTTTGAGTTGAATTAGTGTTGCGAAGATTGAGGGACTAGTCTCGTATGGTTTTAGGTGGTTCGGGAGTGGGGCAAAACGGATCCAAGTCTTTCATTCGAGACGAGACTTTGCTTCATTTTGGGAGGGTTCACTTTCAGTTGAGTTGGTTTGGCGAAGATTGAGGCATTAGTGTTGTATGATTTTAGGAGGCTCAGGAGTGGGGCAAAACGGACCTACGTCTTTCATCGGAGACGAGACTTTGCTTTATTTTGGGAGGGTTGACTTTGAATTCAGTTGGTTTCGCGAAGATTGAAGGACTACTCTTGTATGATCTTAGGAGTCTCGAGAGTGGGGCAAGACGGACCCATGTCTTTCATTTCAGATGAAACTTTGTTTTATTTTCCACTAAAAAAAAATCGGCAAAAATCACTCGGACGTACTGAATTATCGATTATTACCATAACAGCTATAATTCACCAAATTCAATCGATTTTCATTCTGGTTATCGCCAGCCTTACATTTTTTAATTAAATTCATATCATCTTTACACTAAGAAAAAGGATAGTATTTTCTACTATACCAAAAGTTCCCAGGTGGAACGTCTCTATAGATAGTTTTTGATAATATATATTCAATTGGTTAAAATATAATTATAGTTGTAACCATGATTTTTTGTCACTGCCGTAACTATAAAATGTAATTGTTCTCCCTGGGAATTATTTTTTATGGGAAAAAGTCAGAACTGTTGTATTTACTATGTCATTTTTTCTCAATGTACATTCACACAATCACTGGTCCATTTTACCCCCTCGAGCCAAGGGAATTAAAAAAATGAAAACAAACCGAAAAGCATTCACAAGCTACATTTTCAACATGTATACGACTCGCGAAGAACTAAAGTTGATGTCCCGAGAACGTAACGATCCGGATTGCACTAGTTATTCGCGACCGTGGGGGGTTTGAATGAGACATTCGTGGGTAGGTAGAGTATGTCGGCCACGTAGCGGTCTCGCGACTCTTTGTCCGACCAACAATATAAGGGTGAATCGGCGGGGAGGGGGGAGGCCGCGATAGGACTGAGGAACGAGGGACGAGAGAAGGGCGGCGGGGCTTCCTGGATTTATTGCTGCATTCCAACCTGATAATTCTGCACGATTGGGCGGTGGATACTGCGGCGCGGGACATACGTTCGCGACCTATCTCTCCCCGGTCCCCCCGCCAGCCGCGAGCTCGTTTCTGTCTTTATCGTTTATCATCGACAAAGAAAAGCAGCTGTAGCCGAGTCGCGCCGGTTATCTGCACGGGGGAAAGATCGCGCATCGCGGTCGGCCGTGACTCCGGCTTCTCTCGTCCGGCAATGAAATTGACATAATGTTTTCTTTTTTTTTTTACCGCCCGTCCAACTTGCCCAATTAATTGGCCGGGCAGGTTCGAGACGCGAAAAAAAAATAAAAATTAATTACTTGCTTTGTAGAGCGGACTGGGCTGTTGATAATTCATACGAATTGATTGATTTAATTTGCGGTAATTCATTTTTTTCTTTTTTTTTTCTTTTGCGCGTGTCTGACTTGCCCAATCAATGGGGACGTTCGGGATGCAAACAATTTTTTTTTATTAATTACAAAAAGAAAAGAATCAGATGTCGCGCGTATTGAACTTCGAACTCTCGTGCAGCAATGAATTGGCATGATTTATTTTTTCCTTTTTTCGCGAGTCCAACTTGCCCAAATAATTAACTGGGCAAGTTCGACACGCAAAAAAAGGGTAAAAAAGGTCTGGCGATAATTCGGTAGCGAATTATCGACAGCGAATTTTTCTTTATTTTTTTCGCCTGTCCAATTTGTCCAAATAATTAGCTGGGCAAATTCGACACGGTAAAGAAAAAGAGAAAAATCAATTTATAGCAAGTTCTCGACGCGTCGATAATTCGCTGGCGACGAGAAGAATCGGACATAAGCGCTTATTGAACTCCGAACTCTCATGCAGCGATAAATTGACATAATTACTTTTTTTATTATTTTTTTTTGCCTGTCCAACTTGCCTAAATAATTAGCTGGGTAAATCCGACACGCTAAAGAAATGACAAAAAAAATCAATTTATAGCAAAGTCTCGACGCGTCGATAATTCGCTAGCCACGTAGAAGAATCACACATCGCGCTTATTGAACTCCGAAATTGACGTCATTAATTTTTTAATAATTTTTTTTTTATTCCCCGTGTCCAATTTGCCCGACTAATTTGCACGGTCTGGGCTCTCCGATAATTCAGTAGCGGTGAAAACAATCAGGCATCACACGCGATGAACTCCGCACTCTCCTCCAGTAATATAAATTATAAAAAATATTTTTTTCCTTATTTTTTTCGCCTGTCCAACTTGCCCAAATAATTAGCTGGGTAAATTCGACACGCTAAAGAAAAGACCAAAAAAAATCAATTTATAGCAAAGTCTCGACGCGTCAATAATTCGCAAGCCACGTAGAAGAATCAGACATCGCGCTTATTGAACTCCGAATTCTCATGCAGCGATAAATTGACATAATAAATTTTTTAATTATTTTTTTTTATCCCCCGTGTCCAACTTGCCCGGCTAATTTGCACGGTCTGGGCTCTCCGATAATTCAGTAGCGGCGAGAAAAATCAGGTATCACACGCGATGAACTCCGCGCTCTCCTTCAGCAATATAAATAATCAAAAATAATTTTTTCCTTATTTTTTTCGCCTGTCCAATTTGCCCAAATAATTAACTAGGCAAATTCGACACGCTAAAGAAAAGACAATTTTTTTTTTTAATTCCTTGCCCAAATAATTAACTGGGCAAATTCAGCACGCTAAAGAAAAGGGGAACATTTTTTTTGTTTTAAATCACGCTAAAGAAAACAAGAAAAATCAATATATAGCAAGGTCTCGACGCGTCGATAATTCGCTAGCCACGTAGAAGAATCAGACATCGCGCTTATTGAACTCCGAACTCTCATGCAGCGATAAATTGACATAATAAATTTTTTAATTATTTTTTTTTTTTAATCCTCGTGTCCAACTTGCCCGGCTAATTTGCACGGTCTGGGCTCTCCGATAATTCAGTAGCGGCGAGAAGAATCAGGTATCACGCGTACAGGGAGCTCCGGGACACGTGTGTCAATCCGGACTGGCCCGGCTCTCTCTCGGGCGCCAGCGATACCTGTACCCCGGTTCGGCTCGCTATTAAATACTGCACACCGGTCGAAGAGTAGTACGACATTTCCGGAGCATCGATATCGATACCGTATCGACGTTACTCACTCCCTCCGCCTTCCCCCTCGCCCTCCCCGCTCGTATATATGCACCACCTATTGAATATTCGTTCGTCGCAATGTGCGCTCCTCGCATCGATGAGACTAACGCTATTATCCGCGTATATCGATCTGTTTATTCATCGATGAGCGAACGCTACCGACGTCCACTCGGCCGTCACGTCGTTCGCGGCTTCGGCCCTTTTGAATTGCATTAACATCAGCAACATTATAACCGATCGGGGACGACCGCCCGCGCTTTTGCCGGTGTCATCGGTTACTATGCTCGACTCTCTCCGGCCCGAAAATAAACCTTGGGGATAGTCGAGTCGAGAAAAGAATTACACGATTTAGGGCTTTGGGCAATTTTGGCCAAATTTTTCCACTGGTGAAAGACCAAAATTCAGTTTCTTCAGGCTAAAGACGAAAATTCATACATTACCGACCATAATTTTTTCTTTTTGCTGGGAATTTTTGCCAGTGTCGTCGGTTGGTACGCTTAAGTCTTTCCGGCCCGAAAATAAGCCTTGGGGCGGCGAGCGTTCAGTCGAGAAAGAATTACACGATTTAGGGCTTAAGGCAATTTTGTACAAATTTTTTCACCGGCGAAAGACGAAAATTCAGTTTCTTCTTTTTGCTGGTAATTTTTGCCAGCGATTACTATGCTCGACTCTCTCCGGCTCGGAAATAAATCTTGAGTCAAGAAGAAGCTTTATGCAATTTTGTGCAAATCGGTTCGCGGCTTGAAAAAAAAAGTAAAAATTAAATAATGCAACATAGTTTCCAGTAACGATTGGAAAACACTGACAGAAGATGAAAATTCCTACATTACCGGCCGCCATTTCTTCCTTCTGCTGAAAATAATTAAAAGTATTAAAAAAAATTACCATTCGTTGCCTTTCCTGTTGAACAGTAAAAAAACGTCCCGTAAGATAAAAAAAATGATGTCTACACAGGTCAAAAGTTTATCATATAATTTTACCTAGCAATAAAAGAATGTTAGGCATGCGTGGACAAGAAATGTTCGTTAACTGCAGAAAAAACATATCATGTAGTAGAAGTAATGGGAGTAAATGGTACTAATCTTTTTTCCCCCTGTATTTATGGATAATAATATAAAGTCCGTGCTCAGCTCGGGGAGGGTCGTCGCCCTTATCCACTTAGGGCCGGTTAAGGGATGAGTGTGGCCATTGGCCGCGGAAGATGCAATATCATTCCCCGTGGCGTTATGACGAGGCTGCGGTATTTTAGTGCAAGAGCCCGGCTGCGTAAAAAGGGCGAAAGGGATGTGGAAAGGCCAATGGCGTATCGGTCGGGCTCGCGGATAGCTATAACAGTGCACGGTACACACATCAATCACCGGCATTTTAATATCGGCCGCCGGAGCACAATAGCACCAACGCGCATTCCCCGGTGGCAACGGGTGAGCGCACGCCATCATCGCGTGCGACCGCGTATATTTTTTTCCACCCCCCCCCTCTCAACCCCCTTTTTCGCGAACCACGGAAAAATCTTGTTTTTCGTACGAGAAAAATTCTTAGCGTTAGTTACGCTTGCCGATGTATTATTGGAGTATTCTTTCAGATGATAAAAAAAAATCTTGAACGAATTCAGGGTGATGCGGTTTTTTTTTTTTTTTTTTTTTTTTTTTTTTTTTTTTTTTTTTTTTTTTTTTTTTTTTATTTTTTTTTTTTTTTTTTTTTTTTTTTTTTTTTTTTATATCGATAATCTATATAATGTTGACAATCCGAAGTAGAAAATTTTGCTAATTTATCGGCCGAAAGCCAGTCGCTATGGAAATAGTGCCGGACTCATCGTATCTCTTTAAAATGATTATTTCTCATTACTATTATTTTTAAAAATTATTACAAATTGGGTAGCTTTGAACTTATAATGTTGAGCATTTTATGCCAAAATTTCGGAAAAGTCGTCGAGGAATAAAAAAAAAAATCTGTCGATAGACTATAATGCTGATAATACGGAGTAAAAAAAATTGCCAAATTTCTCGGCCGAATGTCGTTCGTTATGGAAATAACGCCGCACCTATTGTAACGCCACTGCGGGTTCGTAGATATTTAAAAAAATATATATATTATTATTAAAAGTTGAGCAGCTCTGAACTTTAAGGTTGAGCATATCATGCAAAAATGTCGGAAAATTCGTTGATGATAAAAAAAAAGAAAAACAAACTATCGATAGTCTATATAATCCTGCGGAAAAAAAATGGCCAAATTTCTCTTCCAAAATCCGTCCGTCATCGAAATTCCTTTTTCATAATAAAAAAAAGATAAATTTATATTATAATTACAACATTATTTCCCGCCAATCCCCACCCATGTGCTTATTTCCATTAAAAAGCAAACCCGATCCCGAAAGATAACGCACCTCGGCCCCACGATTTAATTCAATGACTAACAACAACGGATTTTTTTTAACGGACCCGCAGGCGCAGGCAATAGGTGTTACTATTAAGTAACGCCACTGCGGGTTCGTAAATATTTAAAAAAATATATAAAAACATTATCATTCAAAATTTAGCAACTCCGAACATTAATGTTGAGCATTTCATGCAAAAATATCGAATAATTCGTTGATGATAAAAAGAAAACTATAGTCAGTGTATACAAAAACAAATTGCCAAACTTCTCTTTCGAAATTCGTCCGTCATCGAAATTCCTTTATCATAAAAAAATATAAATTTCTATCACAATTACAACATTATTTCCCGCCAATCCCCCCACATGCGCTATTCCCATTAAAAGCCAAACCCGATCCCGAAAGGTAACGCACCTCGATCCCACATTTTAATTCAATGACTAACAACAACGGATTTTTTTAAACTAAGTGATCCGATTCACCGACCATTACCCTGCCCATCCACCTTTTTTCCCCCGGACAGAAATTCCCGCGGGCCGTCCCCCCCCCCCTCCCTCGCCCTCTCTGTCCAGCCTCGATGCTGCGGTGCGTGCTGGAGCCTCGTGACTCCGCGGTGACGCGCGCCCCGCGCGATTATATGCCTCCGATGAAAAATCGATGGCTCTCGTTAATCGCGTTCCCCGCACTGACAGCCATTATGTAACCGGCCGCACTCCCGTTTACCTCCGGCACTCGATACCCGACGTGTCGATTTCTGGTCCGCATCACTCCCGCTCTCGTCATCCGACCGACCAACCAGCCCGGACTCCAAAACGGCCGTCGGATAAAACGAATTTGTCACTATTAGATTGATGCGACAAGTCCTAATAAAAATAAAGCTGTCAGGCGAAATAACAACGAGGATTGCAAAAACGGGCTCGCCGCACATCCGCCTCGGCCGCGCCGGCCCGAGTGCGAGGCCACATTCGAGGGTTGAACGGCGCGGGGGCGGCAACGGGTGGGGGTAAAAATTTTGAACGATCGAAATGTAGAACAGCCGATATTTCGAAACATATGCAGAAATCTTTAAGAAATCGACGGTGGAAATTGCGATGATGTGAGTGGTAAAAAAACGCCGGTGTTAAAATTAACACAATATTGCAGTGAAAAATACGCAGAACATATGGTAAAGCGGCAACGCGGTGTACTCTGATAAATCGTTAGACCTAATTGTGTGATGAAGGACGATGTCACTCGATGGTGTTATTTTCTTAGGCATCAACAGAATTCTGGGCTAACCGAAAAGGTAAACGGCCCAGTTTCCGCCGCTGTGCCAGTCACCGCCATTCATCGCAATTTAGACTAATAATACATACAGTATACGTTAAATACAATCGAAATTGACGACATGTTGAAGAGCGGTTTACTCTTGGTCAATGCCGCGATACGTACACTGAGAAAAGCTTACATAGTAAATAGTTTCGGGGGGGGGGGGGGGGGGACGCTTTTTTTTTGGGAGGCGTCCAGAAGCAAAGAGTATAGTTCCATCTCTTTGGTAGGAAATACCATCCTTTTTTCTCAGTGTATATTTTTTATAAAAAATTCCCTTTAACAATTGAAGATGGCGGAAACTGGGCCGCTTACCTTAGCATCTCTAAAAACTGGTGCATTGAAACACAACTTTAAGTATCGTGTATGCATTTAACGGTATCAAAAACGCACTGAACAGCATTTTTAGTCGAGCAGTTCAAACTCATTCTGCAAATTACCGACCCAAAATTGAAGTAAATTCTACTTATGGAAAAACGGACACTGTAAAGAGCCCATAATTATCATTTAATTGATTATCAATTATTGATTTTAAGAACAAAAATTATGATGACTATTGTTGATAGTACAAAAAAAAGAATATACAAGTACATAATCATGTCGTGTAATTATTGTCGAAATGACGCAGTAATGTATGACCATCAATATCACGAGTAGTTTATACAGAATTCGGATAACAAAAATTCACAAGTAAACAATATGGCGTAGTCGGTAACATGTTAGGTAGGAGGCACAGGTAGGTAGGAATCGGCGTTAGGTAGGTCATTCGACGCTTTTCCTGTTACACAGTAAAAAAAAGACCGTATAATTAACAAAAACATATTGTCTATACAGGTCAAACATGTACCATATAATTTTAGAATTCTTTGTAATTGATAAAAATTAATTTAAATAAAATAATATAATTAACTTAGTGGCAGTAATAGTGCTTTTATTGGCAATATACCAGATGGGAAACTTCCAGTCTGGTACATTAAATTTCATATGAATTTTTTTTACAGTGTTGTCTCAATTTTAAACTACAAAATTTCAGCTTTTCTAAATCTGGTCGTTCAAAATGTTGACCTCCAATTTCTGAAAATGTATTTTCGAGTAGAAAAAACCGGCGAAAAAATAACTTTTCGTTGTTCCACTCAGCCATCTATCGAAAATTCTATTTTCGAACTACTAATTTTTCGATATTTTAATATAGGCAAAGATGAAATTTTGAAATATTGGCCGTCCTAAATGTCGGTCGTTGAAAATTTTATCCCTCGCCCGTCGGAACACCGAGGGTTGCATCCGCTATCGCCGGGAACGAGATCTTCCTCGAGTGTTGCTTCTCCGCGGCCAATGTGTATGCTGTAAATATAGACGCGGCTGTGTAAGGGTTGCCACTACGGGGTGGTATCGCTGTCGAGGGTGATACAGCTAGGTCGTGAGCGCACTCGAATGGAGGAGGCTGCGGAGGTGGTTTGACGGCTCTCCTTGGAAATGGATGTATCTCGTAAAGCAAGCGAGCCGACAAATACGGATTCCTCATGCTCGTGCCATTCGCCCCCTTTACGGCGCGAGGGGGAGAACCCACCCCCACGGTTTATTCCGACACGGAAAAACGAGAGATTCTTTCACTTGCATCTCGAGGGTTTCTTGTATTTTGGTTTTTTTTCGTGCTTTTTCTCAATTTGCTGTACATTTGTCGATCGTTCCGGAGTTGGGGCTCCAAGATTATCCGGAAATGTGACGATTTCTTGTTCGTTTTTTTGGCTCATTTTAGCGCACATCTCTCGTTCGGTCGGTAGTTGGGTTTATAAGATTATCCGGGAAAGTGACGATTGGTTATTTTTTTTAGTTTTCTCATTTTAACGTGCTGCGTAGCTCTAGTTCGGTCCGTCGTTGGGCTTCACTGAGAAAAAGGATAGTATTTCTTACTATAATGAATCGTTCCCAGGAGGAACGATAGTTATAGATATTAGTATAGATATAAGTATAGATAGTTTCTGATAGAATAAATTCAATTGGCTAAACTATAATTATGGTTGAAAATATGATTCTTTGTCATTCTCGAAACTGTGAAATGAAGACCCTGTGGGAACTATTTTTTATGGTAAAAAGTCGGTATTGTTGCTTTTACGATGTTATTTTTTCTTAGCGTTCCAAGATTGTCCGAGAAAAGGACGATTTTCATTTTACTTCTTCTTTTTTCTTCTTCTGATTTTCCTATGCATATCTCGTTCGTTCCGTACTTGGCTTTACAAGATTATCTGGTTAGTTAGGATTTGTTAGGAAAAAGTTAAGATCTCGTATCTTTTTCTCTAATCTTCTCATTTTTCCATGTACCATATAATTTATCGCTCGTTTGTTTGTTGGACTTCCAAGATTACCGGGAAAAGTGACATTTTTTCCAGTTCTCTTATTTTGCCATGCACCTTATCAGTTTCCGTTCTGTGCGCCGTTGGGTTTCCAAGATCATCCTTAAAAGTCACGATTTTTATTTAATTTCTTTTTTTGTTTTTTCTTCATATTTTGCATCTCTCGTTCGTTTGGTTGTCGGAATTCCAAGATGACTGGGAAAAGTGACATTTTTTTTCCAGTCCTCTTATTTTGCCATGCACCATAGCTCTTGTTCGTTCCATAGTCGGCTTTCCAAGATTATCCGGGGAAGTGACGATTTATTTTCTTTATTTTTGTTCTTTCTTTTTTTGGGGAAGTTCTTGAGGCATTTTTGGGTATGGATATGAGTGTGCCTGGCTGACTCGTAGACGCGCGAAGTAAAAAGGCTTAGAATGTCGGCGACCCCCTTCGCCACTAAATTTCCACGAGGGAGAATCGATAGGTTTCCCCCGACGCGCTCCCCCGGGACCGGTGAACGGGTAGCGAAAGACCCGCTCGTTCGACGCCTCGAGAATAGAAATCTTTATCCTCGAACTGGCGCGGGAAATTTTCTTTTATTTTTGGAACACCTCGCTTGTCCTTCGATCTCCCGACGTTTATGGGGGACACTTTGCTCGCAAGATTGTTCAATCCGAGCGCGATACAGCGAAGATGCTTTATATAACCGACCGATAAATTATTTTATTTTTTATATTTGTCGCGGATAAAAAAATGTCTGGATAAATGTTCTTTTTACCAATTTCGTGACAATTTTTTTTTCGAGATTTTAGTGTCAGAGTACTTAAAATAATCCGAAACGTCGAGAAATGTGATTGTTAGCTGGTGTCCGGACGTGTATGTGTGTGTGTGTATGTGTATGTGTGTGACAGACTTGCGTCGTTTAAAACGACTGTAACTCGGAAACGGTTCGAGATAACCAGTTAAAATTTACGAAGCTTCCACTATGAGGAAGCCAACAATACAGAAAATGCTTCCTCAAAGAAGAAGTTTCGCAAATAATGGAACATTATGAGAGGGACATATGAAAATTTCAATTTTCAGATTTTATAAGGAAGTCATATGAAAATTTCAATTTTCAACTTTTTTTTAAAGGGTCTTAAGGCTGTAAACGAGTTTGTTCGCTCGCATAGAGATTCGGGCTGGCCGGTAGCATGCCGAGAAAATTCTGAAATAATTCATAGATACTACTTGAGGTATGTACTAT
>JAPYZD010007506.1:0-10456 GCA_030522725.1 Ichneumoninae sp. B BG-2022a
ACGTGATCGCTCTACTAGTGTACCAAATTTCAACTCGCTGTCTCAAGCCATTTCCGAGTTATAGTCATTTTAAACGATGCAACTCTGTCACATACACACCAGCTAAAAATCATATTTCTCGACGTTTTAGACTATTTTCAGTATTCTGACATTAAAATCTCAATTTTTTTTTTTTACGAAAACAAAGCTTCCTCCATGAGGAAGCAAAAACGGACTCCAATTTGATTTTTTTTACGTTCGTTGAAAAATAAAACAATCTCAATAATTGAATTTTTTAAGTCTCGTCGAAAGATAAAAGAAATTCAATATTTTAATTTTCTAAATCTCGTTAAAATATAAAACAAACTCAAATTTTATATATTTTTAATGTCGTTAAAAAAATTCCACAGGTATGGGACTTTGAGAGCGGTGACTTCGAGCGTACTCTCAAAGGTCACACGGACAGCGTGCAGGACGTGGCATTCGATCCATCGGGCAAGCTCCTCGTGTCGTGCAGCGCCGACATGTCAATAAAGCTGTGGGACTTTCATCAGTCGTTCGCTTGCGTAAAGACAATGCACGGTCACGATCACAACGTTAACTCGGTATCGTTCGTACCACAGGGTGATTTCGTTGTTAGCGCGTCGCGCGACAAAACCATTAAAATATGGGAAGTCGCAACGGGATACTGCATTAAAACTCTAACGGGTCACAGGGAGTGGGTGAGAATGGCGAGGGTGAGTCCTTGCGGCGAGCTTATTGCCAGTTGCTCCAACGACCAAACTGTGCGGATCTGGCACATGGCTACAAAAGACACCAAAGTGAGTCCATACATACATACATATACAGGGTGTTCCATTTTAATCTTACACCTGATTTATCGCAAAAAATACGGCTCCGATCAAAAATTGAGTTCAATGAAAGTTTTAGGGTTCGAAGGGGGACGTTAAAATTTTTTTTTTTTGTACCACAATTCAAAATGCGGCGCTAAGATGACCTACATGTTTTTTTAAAATGGAAACACGACATTTCTTTGTCACTAAAAAATTTGGCGGATCAAAACTAACAACTTTCGTAGGAACATTTTTTTGATAAAGTCCTTCATTTTTGAAGTAGAACACCATCTTTGACCATTTTAGCGTTACCCAGGATGTACCACGAAGAGGTAAAGTCGTTAACATCTCAAGTGTAAGTGGTGGTGCGTGTGTGCACGCACACACGCACCACCAAAACCGCCGTTCTACTCCAAACATTATGGATTTTATCAAAAAAATGTTCCTACAAAAGTTGTTAGTTTTGATCCGACAAATTGTTCAGTGACCAAGAAATTTCGTGTTTCCATTAAAAAAAAAAAAAAAAAACACGTAAGCCATCTTTTTTCCGTTTTGTATTTTGGTAAAAAAAAATTTTTTTTTTGAACGTCCTCCTTCGAACCATAAAACTTTCATGAAACTCAATTTTTTATCAGAGCCGTATTTTTCGAGATAAATCAGATGTAAGATTAAAATGGGACACCCTGTATAATTTTTGCTTCCTTATAGAGGAAGCTTTTTTTCTTCGTAAAGCAGCCAAAACTAATCAAATTTTATCATTGCCATTTACAAAGTTTGAACTTCGGGACCACGACCACGTGGTGGAATGCATCGCCTGGGCGCCGGACAGTGCGAGAGCGTCGATAAACGCGGCCGCCGGAGCTGACAACAAGGGAGCTCACGAAGGTCCCTTCCTCGCATCGGGATCGCGAGACAAAACGATTCGCGTTTGGGACGTCGGTGCCGGAGTGTGCCTCTTCACGCTTCAGGGACACGACAACTGGGTACGCGGTATCGTCTTCCATCCCGGTGGCAAATACATCGTGAGCGTCTCGGACGATAAAACGCTGCGGGTATGGGACACGCGCAACAAACGAGCGATGAAGACACTCGAGGCTCACGTTCACTTTTGCACCTCTGTCGGTGAGTAATGTATCCAAAACGATGTTATTCGTTTTGAAAAATATCGAAATATCGGAGGGACTTGTTGCTGCTTTGTGCGTGTTTGACGATATTTGCTGCCGCACGAAGCCGAAGCCGGAAGCTATCGATGAAGAGCTTCAGTCACGCGAGATACAAAAAAATTAACGAAAATTTAAAAAGTAGAAGTGGATACATATCGTTAATTTTCTTACAGATTTTCACAAGAGCCATCCGTACGTGGTCACCGGTAGCGTGGATCAGACGGTGAAGATATGGGAATGTCGCTAGTCACCGAAATTTCAAAATTTCGTCGAAAATTCGGGAAGTTTAAGAAGAAGATGAATAAGGAGATCGACGATGAAGATAACGGATGAGAGGGGTGAAAGACGATGATGATTGGGAAAGGATAAGACGCAATGGAAATTTAAATACGCGCCCGAGTCTTCACAAATTCGTCGGTTAACGGGCCGGAGAGTAAGCTGCTACAAAAAAGCTATCGTACATACTACTATTATAATTGAAAAAAAAACAAAAAAACAAAAAAAATGAAAACAGGAAAAAAACACATAAACACCTACGGTTAAGAGCTCTTTAATTAATTTATAATAAAATATAATTAGTAATTATTAATATTGATATATCGTTTCACGGTAATCAACTCTACACAAAAAAAACAACAACAACTCGATGATGAATATTGATGATAATTGAGTCAGGGCCGGGTTCAAGTTTTTTTTTTTTTTTTTTTTTTTTTTTTTTTTTTTTTTTTTTTTTTTTTTTTTTTTTTTTTCTTCTTTTTTTTTTTCTTTTTCCTCTCTTCTTTTAAATTCGTTTTTTTCCGGTTAAACGACGATCTCTTAATAATATCTTACTATATCGTATCGCGATTACCTCTCAAGTGTCACGATTACAATTGTACATACCTGCTTCGAACGATATTACGCGAATCTGTCGTTCGTGACTTTTAAATGATTTTTCGTACACGATTTTATTTCTTCTTATTTATCGCTCTCGTAATATCTCTGCCGGTAATCGAATATCGCGTCGTGATATTACCTCTTTTTCTTTTCGTTTTTTTATTTTTGATTTTTTTTTTGTTTAACGGGACAAAGTGTAACTTGTGATGGGTCCTCCTCGTGCTTCGTCTCGGAAGTTTCTGACTAAGAGTTGCTTAAACGCGTTTGATAACGTCCCAAGATCTGCTGTCCTACAATTTTTATTTATATTGAAAAGTGAAAAAAAATAAATAAAAAATAAAAAAGAGGATTACAAAAAGTCCCCGCGATACCATACTGCTGATGCTACAACTACGTATTATCGACAAACTCGGAATATAATCGAACCGGAGCCGATTATTTGGAAAAATATATATATCGTATCCGGAGTAGAAGAAAAAAAGTTTTAAACGCTACTCCGTAACTACGACAGATTACTGGCAAGACGTCGCGTCGATTAATAAGAAAAACGCCCTGTTTTGTCACTCGTAAAACTATCTGTCGCGATCTCTCATCGAAAAGCGCGTATAATATTGGATTAATATATATAAATATATATACATATATATATGCGTATATATTTTTGCCCGAGATTGGCGAAATAGCTGTAAAACTCCTGTTTGCCTGGATGTGTTAACGGATCTACTCTGGAAAACAAAAGGAAAAAAAATTGAGACCGACCCAAATTCGTTCTGACGATCGCGAGAGTCCCGAAAAGTTCGCGACGAAGAACCCGCGAGCCTGTTACTCGAGGTGAAAGCGATCATCCCGAAGCGACGTTGTACATTATTTTAATCGTAAAAAGAAGAAACAAAAGTAACATTAAAACAATCGAATAGAAGAGTTAAAAACAAACAAAAAAGTACGGTGCACAGTAAAGGAGATTTGTACCTTTAACAAACTTTCTTTTCCACAAATGTTTCCAATTAGTTTTTCGTTAATTTGACAAAAAAATATTTGCAGAATTGACAAATATTAATTGTAAAAACGACAACTTTTTTCAAAAATAAAATTACCAAGAAAATAATTATGAGCGTTTGTGGACAAGAAACTTTGGTGCCTATTTTACTGTGCGTCGAATAGAAGGTGTCGAAATAGGGAACGACGAACGTCGATCCCTCGTTTACCGAATTCAATTAAATATTCGTAATGCTCGTATGGAGAGAAAAAAAATGCAAAAAAAAAAGAACAATCATAGTACGCGATTAGTTTGATTTTGCGAGTGCGGGCTCTGAGATGCGAAGTAACCGTAGTTACGTACCCTACCTACATAAAAGAAAAGAAAAAGTGAAGAAAACTAAACTAAAAAAAACTAGCTAGAAATGTAGCGCAGACTTTTAACTTAGTATGAAAGAAACAACAAGAAAAAAAACAAGCATAACTAATTAATAAAAATTAAACAAAAAGATGAATAATAGAGTTGAAGGGAGGAACAAGAAGCGAGGACACACGCGAGCGAAAAGCCATCCGAGAACAAAACTAAGGATAATCCTATCGAAACATACACGCAAATAACACAACTGGCGTTAAACATTCGATTTTTTTTTTTTTTTAGAACACAATTCTCTTTGCCTCGACGATTATTTAAGGGATAACGATTTTTTTTTCTAACGGTAACCGATATACTATATGCTTATTTCCGTCTACGATTTTTATTTCCTTGACTCCTCGAGAGCGCGGCCTTGTCCCTCGAAAGCCAGCCCGCCCCTTCCCTCACGAATCCTACTTAAAACTCTTGAACAAATGGAAAAATTCGATGTGTTTACTGGATTTAACTTTTTTGGTGAAATAATAAACGAAGTTGTCACTGACTCGTACAATATCTATAAATCTTGTTTTGTTTTACTTGTCTATATGAGTATGCGTGTGAGTGATCTGTACACGCCGATTCATTTTTTTTTTCATTGTCAATTAATCTCTGGTAGACGGATTATATTTATAAAAACGAAGAAAAAAAAACAGGATATCGCAGAGCATGATAGTGGACGAATAAAAATTGCCGTACATATAATCGATTAATTAATTTTATTATTGGAATTTTTTTTCCCGTAAAAAAAAATCTATTTCCCACAGGACGATTAATGTTCTGCGAGCAGCTAAGCGAAAGACTCGATTCGAAACGTGCCTACATTCCTTTCTGTTCGGAGCTGTAAGGGTTGTTTTTATTCAATCGAAAAAAAAAACACAAAATGGAACAATGTCCAGTGCAATATTCGAACAGCAATCTCTCGCGCTAGATATATTACGTGCTACGTCCTCCTGCTACAGATTATTCTAAGATCGGAAACAATCTTGCGTCAACAGTATTTCACGAATTAATGGATAGATGAAAATAAAAAATGCATGGAAAAATGCATTAATGGATAGACGAAAATAAAAATGCATGGAAATGCAAGGTTTAATGAAACGGTGCTGATTGCGCGTTGAAAAAAAAATAACATTAAGACGCGAGACAGTACCACGAGAGTATCGAAAACGTTCGTCGCTCTTACTTTTTTTTTCTTTTTTTTTCTAATTTAGATGAACGAAAAATAAGAAACAAAAAACTCCACTGTAGAAGTATATTAACTATTATAAACACAATACACAATGTAGAAAAAGCTTTCCTCAAGTACGCAGCGAAAAGTTTTCCCCCAGTCCCGTCTAAATGGGCGCTTCTTTGCAGCGATAAACTTAAATTATCGAAACGAATGATGGAATAATAATCAAGTATTATTCATAATTTGTGATATATCCAGCAAAAAAAAAACTTATGTCAATAAAGAATTTGGAAATTATGCGATCAATTTTTACATAGTAGTGGCTTTATTTTTTGAACTTGTGTTAATTCTCGGGGAAACGTCACTTCCGGTGTCCAAAATTGTCTCGACCGGAAGTGATGTTTCCCGCAGATATGTCACTTCCGGTCGAAAAATTAGATTTCGTCGTCACGAGCTCTACGATGGTAAAACAGATTTCCGGGTGAATGGATTTCGGGCAATCGATTATTCGATATATTATGGCAAATCGGGAAAATAATATTTTGCCATCTTAAACATTCGGTCTTCTAGTCCTACCCGAAATTGCAATTTCGGGTAAACGTTGCACCGGACGAATGAATTTCGGACTTTTGAAGGGTTCAGTATTATGACTACGAGATTTAGGACAAGTTACGACAAGCCGTCTTTTCGCTACCGGAAATAGCCGTAAGTGCCCGACTTTGCCCGACAGTTAGACCCCCAAGAACAACCAACACTTACGTTCTCCACTCCAATCGTGGATTGTTGTCGCGAATGACAAATGGAGAAAACGAAAAAGCCATGCAGTCATCGAGCTTGGAAAATGTCGACAACAAAGAGCAGGAAGGTATCATACGATGTATTTTCTTTTCGGAATTTCATCACATAGCCGGACCGAAGATAACTTGTCAGGTTAGTTTTGTTTCCTCGAACATAATCACGAAAATTTTGAAACCCGGTCGGGTCGAGAAATTTGTTTGCAATTTTCTTTCCGCTTCTTTTTTTACTCGTGCCCTCAGGTACCCGACAATTTCGTCTCCAAGGATATATTCGACAACGTCAGTGTCTACATCATTCCAAAAGCGCAGCTGCAACGCAGCACCATTACCGTGTAAGAAACACCTGTTGTGAACATTTTCCCAACTCCAACGAGTATTGGCTTTTCAAGAAAATAAAAAAATATATATATATATATTCTACTTTTTCTGAAAAATTACTAAGAAAATATATAGATATATGTGTTTAAAAAAAAATATATAGATATATATGTTTTTTTTAGCACACTGCGAGACTACAAGATTCTGGGATTCCCTGTAAAAATCGATGACAAGAAGTACGCCAGGAACGCTTTCTACTTCAACCTCTGCTTTGTCTGCAACGCGGAAGCTCGAACAGTTCACTATGAACCGGTCGTGAAGAAGATGTCAGATTTTCTGGTAGATGTAGTACCGATAGAAAGCAAGCCGAGCTAGAATGGAACAACAATTTAGATGGGATCTGATAGAGCTATGTTATCCAGATGGCTCTGGAAATAGAGAATCGGTTTCTCTCTACATCCGCGAACAAGACAAGATTGTCTCAAATGCTCGGGCAAGTCATGGAGGATCTGAATTCCCACAAAATGTGCACATTGACTGGTAAACAACATTTTTTTTTTTTAACAGTATTTACCTAATCACTCAATTTTTCTCTATATAAACTATAAATCTGCAAAAGAAAAATACAAGAACTATCAATTTTGATCATTTAAATGATATATTTTAGTCATAGCATCCTCTATGCGGAGGTCATAATCGGTCAACAAACTACGAAAAACTACTTTGCACTTTTTTTTTCAAGAAGGAACAATGACCTCGCATCTGAAAGTCGTCAGATTGGCGGCGGAGCCGAAACCGGCGCTGGATCACCAAGTGCCGATTTTTCTCGAAGGCCGGGAAGCGTTCTGCAGCGATCAATGGGACTTGACCACACAGCAGGTTCTCCCTTACATCGACGGCTTCAACCACGTGGCTCGTATCGCGGCTGAAGCCGACGTGGAGAACAATCTAGTCAAAAGTTGTGTTCAGAATCTCGTGTACGTTTAGTGGAACTTGTCGTGTACACTTAAGGTAGTACTAGCGCAAAGACTGACGCCGCCTAAGTTTGAGAGGAATAAAAGAGAATTACAAACACTTCTCGATCAGATAAACATCTGAAAAAAATCAAGCATATGGAAGATGCTGATATGATTGTTCGTCCATAATAACAATCCCAAAATGTTATTCGTTTCCTTTATGTTAAAATTTGTTTAAAATCACAATTTTCAAGTATTAGATAAAATTCTGAAAAAATTCATACGTATTCAGAAAAATTAACAAATCATTTTCGGAATAAAAAAAAAATTGGTTGCCGGGTTCGTTGCACAATTTTTTTTCCTGTACTTTGTTATGAACATTCTGAAATTATTATTATGCACAAACAATCTTTTCAGCACCTTTTGTATGCTAGCATTTTTTCAGATTCTTTTCTCGTCGAGAACTGTTTGTAATCTTTGTCTTTTTTCTCTCGAACTTGGGCGGCGTCAGTCAATGTGCTAGTACTACCTTAATCAGATTATCTTTCTTATTCCAAAGGTGTTTGACAAAAATTCAATTATTTCTCCAGGTACTACGGAGTGGTAACTCTGATACCGATATTTCAGTACAGCAACGTGTACGCCACGACCCCGAAGCTGAAGGAACTCGCAGAGGATCAAAATTTGCAGGAGCGATGCATAGAGTATGCTTCGAAGTCATGTAGGTTGCATTTTTTCCCCGACACGTACGGAGTGTCGATAAAAAAAGTTTCGTTTGCAATTTTTTGAAATAATGTTTTATTGCAGCAAGACAACCGGCCTATCTACGCGACATTTACAGAACTTACGCGAGTATGACTCACGGCACGAGCATGAGAGACTTGTGTCAGCGACTGAATCCACAAAATCTTCGTATAAACGAACGGAAGCTCGTGCAGTTTGGATTGATCGAGGGTCTGATACGCAGAGTTTACAAAGTTCGTATTCCGCCGATTTTCGGCGACTCGTTTGCTTTTTTCCTTCGTCGTGGTACTCGTCGAATTTTATTGAAACGATTGATCTCTCGCCCAACAGTACCCGATTCACGTGCAAGGACCGTGCGCGGAGCTGGACGGTGACGACGAGGAAGGCCGTAACGAGCCGGTGTACAAGTACTTCACCGGTGCCTACAACCTCGACGAGATTTGCTGCAACACCGGACAATCCGTCGCCCACATCGAAGAAATCGTCGAGAAGGACCCAAGCGTCGTTATGCTATGGAAGTGATCGTTGAAAAAACGAAAACACCAAAATACTGAGGATCCACGCATCGAGCAGGATAACTGAATTAGTTCCATACAATCGCGCATACGTACTCGCGATCGAAAGCGTACGAGACGAATAATTAAAACAAAATAAAAGGGTGACGAGAAGAAAGTTACCATTCTGCAAAAACGAATCCTTTTGAGATTGTTTTTTCATCGGGCGACGTTCTCTATCATGCCTTTGACTTCGTTTATGTAGACTTCCGGCACGTTGTTAGCTCTCATCTCTTCGCACTTTCGTTCCATAGCTTCGCGCAATTTTTTCTTGCGCGTCTCGACCTCGGCTCGTATGGCCGCGCCTTCCTCGAAGATTTTTCTTCGAGATTCCACGCGTTCGCGCTCTTTCTCGTTTACCTGTCGAAGAATTTCGCTTCGATGGCGCAGAGCCTGACGCTGCTTGGCCTCGCGTTCCTTTTCCGCCCGCGTGACTGCCTCCTTCTGCACCGCCAGGATTTTCTCGAACTCCCGACGATCGCGCTCGATCTCCATCGCCTGCATCGCTTTGCGACCGTAGATCTGCTCCTTTCTCGCTGCTTCCAGCTTTTTGATCTTCTCCGCGCGCTTCACGGCTTCCTCCTTCTCTTTTCTTCTCCACTCGCGCTCGACCTCCTCCTGAACACGCACCGCGTTCAGCTCGTCGATTTGGGCCTGAAAGATTAATTACAATTTCGTGAAGGCTGTGATTTAAATTTGTACATCGTTATATCATTATTTTTCTTGTTTCATAAAGATTTCTTTTTTTCGTTCAACGTGACAAACCCAAAATTGCCCTAGCAAGTTGATGGAACGCAAACGGACCGAAAAACGGACACGTCCGTTGGTGAACAAAACGGACTGTAAAAAACGACAAATCGGACTGTACATTTTTTGTTGGCATTTGGTTTTTTTTCTGTTGCGGAAACCGAAAACGGACCGAACGTTTTTTTCGAAAAATTTTCTTTGGTCCGTTTTGGGTTCCCGCAACCGAAAAAGGACCAAGATCGTATTTTTATTGTCCTTTCAGTAAAAACAGAATTAAAAGCAAAACAACAAAAAAATTTAGAAACTTAGCCGAAAATTTTAATAAAAAAACGCTCGGTCCTTCCTCGGTTTCCACAACCGAAAAAGGACCAATCCAAACGTACGGTCCGTTTTACCGTTGTTGTGGTCCGTTTCGTTTTTTAGTTTTTTCCCTAAAAGAAGCCGTCCGTCAACTTGCTAGGGTGAACAACATGTTTTCTCGTAGATTGTTTGTGATAAATGTAGGAAGTACTGAGGAAGTAATGTGCAAATTCAATTTGGGTCTTTTATCGTGGGAGTAAAAATAATATTTTCGATACCTGAACGTCATGAGCTTGCCGAGTCTGCGCAGCGACGCGTTCCTTCTCTCTCTCCTTTCTCAGCTTCGCAAGCTTCTGCGCCTCGGCGATTTCGGCTTCTCGTTCTTCCTTCAGCCTCTGAAACTCTCGTATCCTGTAAATAAAAGTCATGAATTTTATAAATAACTTTTCCACGAATTTTAAGGAGGTTGGAGCGAGTGGTGTTCATTCCGCCTAAATTCCAGAAATTCGGGCAAGAATTGCAAACACTTCCGAATGTTATAAAAATCTGAAAAAATGCATACTTATTATAGACATTGAAAAGACTAATTTTACATAATAATAATTTCAAAATGTTATTAACAAATTGTTGA
>JAPYZD010007511.1:0-11619 GCA_030522725.1 Ichneumoninae sp. B BG-2022a
AAAGGTGCTGAAAAGATTGTTTGTGCATAATAATAATTTCAGAATGTTCATAACAAATTACTGAAAAAAAATTGTGCAACAAATTACCCGGCAACCAAACTTTTTTTTTATTAAAAAAATGATTTGTTAATTTTTCTGAATACGTATGAATTTTTTCAGAATATTATCTAAAACTTGAAAATTACGGTTTTAAACAAATTTGAACATAAAGGAAACGCATAACATTTTGGGATCATTATTATGGACGAACAATCTTATCAGCATCTTCCATATGCTTGATTTTTTTCAGATTTTTATCCGATCGAGACGTGTTTGTAATTCTCTTTTATTCCTCTCAAACGTAGGCGACGTCAATCATTGCGCTAGTACTACCTTAAACTTCGGCCCAGTGAAAACGATTGTTGTAGTGCAGGGAGAATGTCTTTCTCGTACTATGTCCTGTTTACTTGGTGACGTTAAGAAAGATAAAAAGCTGTTGCGAATAAAGTAATGGCCTAAAATAACCTGCTACGTAATAAAAAAAGTTTGTCCCCAATTTTTTATTTGTTAAGTTTTCGATCCCACCATCCGGTTCTAGTTTTACAAACTAAAGTATAAACTAAAGTTGTTTGTAAAAAAGGACATGTTTTTATATTTAAACCTTAATAAACGAGTTATTTAACAAAATTATTTTTACGAAACTTTGCATTCCGATTTTACGAAATTATTTTTTATTGTGTAACCATAAGTTGTCGTTCCTAAATAACTTTCATCATGGGATAAGTGGACTGAGGGACGGATGTAATAAAAACTACCGGTAATCTGAGAAAAATTACCAGAGCTCATCGTAGTACGCAACCAGGTCGCCTAGGATTTTTCCAAGATTTTGTACCATAATAATTACGTAAAATTCTTATAAATCCGGTACTTCCTGTCATAGATGGTGCTTTAGTGCCTTAAATATGACTATATCAAGCGATATAGTCATATTTACAAGATCCTTCTCGCAGTGTGCCCTTAAAAATCCTAGTGCAGCGGTTTCACTTTGAGAAACGTTGGAACGTACGAATATCGAACGAACTATGCGTTGCTGCATGCCCAGACGTAAACGACACCGTAAAAAACAATGTTGATGCATTTTATTTTATTTGTTTGCCGTTCCCTAACAAATTTAATTACGGGTTAAGTGTCCTTAAAAATCCAAGTGCAGCGGCTTCACTTTGAGAAACGTTGCAATACACGGTGGTACAAACAATGCATTGCTGCCTGACAAGGCGAAGTTAATCGAGTTTCTGCTGAATATTTACGCTGTTGAGAGCTTCAAAGGAAATTACCGTACACTCGATTGTATGCATAATTAAATGCCGTTCTTGTGAAGATTGGGAGATTCGAGGCAGTGTTCTGTCACGGTGTGCGTTGCTCCTGCAGCTGTCCCGCGCAGCGATAACGACGTATCGTTTTCCACTTCCGTTAAGCGACTAATGACATGAAATTCTAATACAGTGCCCAATTTCTATTCGATGTCTTCATACACGAATGGAGAGGAAAAGTTGAAATTATACCAATTTGCATTTCCAAATTTCCAAATTTTTTATACTACAGATTTTACACCGCGTTCGAGTCGTAATAGTGAGTTTATTAAGAATAGATAACATATAACAGTATTTTTTTATACCTACCAATCTTTTCTCTTTTCACCTGTATAGCATGTTGCCAATTGGCCATCGATCAATTATTACAAGGTTCGTTCAGTGTTTCATAGCTTGCGTGAATGGAACTCTTACCGATTTGTAAGAGTAAATGTTCAGTTGTCTATTTCATTGTTCATTATCTCTAATTGTTGGTATGTTGTATATATGGGATATTTAAATGTACATGTTTCATTTTGTTCGAGTTGTATACAAAGCGGTTTTATATTTTCTATTTGCATCGCAGAGAGTCGTCCAGATAGTTCACCGCGTTCGATTATTCGAAACTGTGGTGAAAAATAATATAGTCTATATTGACTTGCATGCTAAACGATGCAATACGACTCAAAAATAATGTGCAAATTATTTTCTTATAAGCCAAACTTTAGAAAACAACATAAATCACCTGTGCAAAAGTATAAAAAAGTATAAATAGTGTCTTTATAAACTTGAACCTGTCACTAACATTAATAAAAGACAAAATGCAAATCTGCAGTGGATCCACAGTAACCGGTCACGATATTTAATGCTTGTAAATCTCTTTGCCAGTAGTACTCACCATATTGGAAGTGGAATACCTTTCTGGTCATGCGTCGCCTTTAATTCTACCTGAATGACCAGGCTGTATCATATTAATCGATGTGAGCCCATTCGGACATCGGGGATATCTCGATCAAATTGGCGCATATATCCACCAAATCACCCAGCAACTATACGACACAACCAAAAGCCCCCTTTGCACTTGCCCTCCCTCAATCACCATTTGAAGCATCGACGAGAGTCGAAACGCTAAAGCCTCTAGAGTGACCCGGTGCCGATTGACACGAATAGTGAACATTCGAGAGGGAATGCAAGGCCGGGTTTCTGCACCCCGGCAACCAGAAACGTTCCAGTGGCGATTTAACGCCTCGCCAAAGACCGTTTCCACATAGCGGCGAGGCCGGATTTCAGAGGGTTCTCGTACTATATCTGAATGCATACGCGAAAACCACATCGGCACGTATATAGCACATGTAATGCTGCGTACCACTGCCGCAAGGCTCTCGGCATGGCGCCCGTTACCACCCGACGATTTATGACACACGAGATTGTCTACCCGAATTGCCGTAATGTTCCATGTTATAGGCGAGCCGTTAACGTTCTCGAGACGGTGAGGGATGCAACCGGGCGTTGCGGACCACCGCTGGGTACGTGATATCTGCTACCTGATGCGCTCTTTCAGCTCCCGAGCGTGTATATTGCATTCGTATTCGAGCTCGGTATCCGAATCGGCAATTTCATCCGCGATTCACATCAGCCCCTTCATAAGAGCAGCTCCGATTCCCGAAAAATTCATCTTATACGTAAAACGAACAAGGCCGAAGATGTGTTTGATTTTTTCGTATTTTATGACAAATACGCTATTAACAGTTAACCACTGCAAAGAATCTTGAGTTATCTGGGTGAAATTTTGTAAAAACATTCCACGAAATAAAGATATTGCTAGAATTGGATTTGGTGCAAATCGGGATAGCAATTTCAAGAATTTTTTGATCAAGGGACTGCTAGATTCATTGACCAGGTGGGCAGTTCGAGGTTCCTAGGCAACGAGTACGAGTGGCAACTGTGACATTGTCATTCATAAAAATAGGCCAACGCCATAAAAATTTGGTAGAAAAAAAATAATAATCGGAACGACATGTAAAAATGTCATTGATACCCAATTTCTCAAGTATCCGGATTTATACAAGCGTGATAGAACCAACAGTTTTGATAATTACGGACCTAATTGAATTTTTTTTTGTCATGTTTCAGGTGAGTTGAAACTTCAGAAACTGGTACCAACTTTCCTTTCAGCGTGGCGTTGAATATCGCAAGTATTAAAATAGAATAAATTACAATAGTTGGCGGTTTTCACTGAGCAGCCGCGATGATCGGATGTGTTTCGTTCCACCTACCGATTGTCGCCAGATTTCGTGAAATAACGCTTTTCAGGTACCCAACCTGAGTTGGACTGCAGTGAGAGCGTGCTAAAGTACTTTTTTAAAATATCATATAAATCTTGATATATCGCTCAAACTAAAATCAGAATCGTGTTTTTTCATGAGTACATGTACAGAATACACGATCATCTGGTTTCAATCAAGCGGCGTACATATATAAACGCCCTCTTGACTGCATGCTCCCCTTTCCGACGCGGAGTCGTTATGCATGTGCACTGTGGCTCGCAGTTCTTCGGGTTTAGAGCTGCGATATAATTCACGCGGGAGTTTATTCATAGATACGATCGGCGTTGAGATCGACAAGACAAAAGGTGGCAGAGCAGCAGCCGTTGATCTCGCGTTACCCGCACTGGTATACGCACGGTGGATGGAGGGTTCTATACGAGCTACACGTAAAATGCACAACATGCAGTGTGCTCAACGTGCATTCGCGGTTGTATCGCGCCGCCTGAGGTTCTTGTAAAAGTGCAACGTGTCGCGCTCACGTATCGTATATTATTATTACGTGCCCTTTTTGCATTAACGCAGGCGTATATTATGCAGTAGATGCGGGTCACATAAGCGATGCAGGCATTGGGGTGGCTTCATCTAGGGTGGCGCAAGCCTGCGTTAGGATTGCTTCAGGATAGAATCCGTTCCGCGAGTGATAACGAAGGAAAGGGTTCGTGGTGCCTTTTCGTAAGCAGGGTGAGAGTGGAGAGAGTAAATCTGATACACAGTTATGATGATACATAGGTCGGCTTTTAAGCGATCACGACATCGCCAAAAAGTATGGTTAGAGTTCCGAATTTGGAACAGTAAATTATGCACTGCAAACAAAATTCGTATTACATTGAATGCACTGGCGGTGGAAGTTTTTATGCATAAACTGGTGTATTAAATTTCATGTATTGCGATGAAAAAGTAACGCGCAGTATATTAAAAACCTTAGAGATACTTCACTTTTAATAATTTACTTTAATTTCATTATAAAAGTAAATTAAATCCGAGATTCAATTTGTATAATCGAGCATTGGTGCCAAATTTGTGTTAACTCCTTTTCTAAGTAAATATCCATTTTTGCTCTGTGCATAATTGTACCACAGTGAATGAAACTATTAAATGTATAAACGTAATAATTTCGGGTGGTTGAAACGAAGATCAAAGGAGATGACGAATGAGAAGTTGCAATTGATTGGGTGACGGCGGGATTATTGTCCCTTGACAACGCGGATTATCCTGAGAAGATAGCAGCATCGCCATGGTTGGGAATGGTTCCACCAGCTATACCCGACATCGTGTATACACAGTGTAGTCTACATGCTGCTTGTTCTACACCGCAGAGTGAGGAGGCCTGAAGGGGTTTCTGGATGGCGGTACTGCCAGTGGTCGTCCCGAAATTTATGGCTGGCCTCGGACCGTCGGACACGGGAGTCAAGTTGATGGACCGAGCGACGATAAGGTTACGGAATGGAGGATTCTGAGGGTGACCAGTGAGCGTGCTGAGGCGCGCTAGCCCGGAATACAGTCTGCAACCGGACAACCAGAGCCAGCAAGCATCCAAGTAGTCGGTCTCTCGCAAACACTCGCTGCCGGATAAAAATTCTTTCAGGATGACTGATACCCCAAAGTTTCTACTTCGTTTTCACTGCGTCGTCCTCTTATGCCTCTATCTCTGTATTCCTACCCAATGGTCATTCTTCTTATCCCGTATCTCGCCCACTCGAGCAAGCTGCTCGTTACCAAAAGCCTTGTGAAATTGGTCGTGGACAAACAAGTAGTACGTGCAATATTCTTATATATATTTTGGAAAAGCTTTTGTTTTTCCCAATTTTCGAAAAGCGTCAGAGCTCTGATTATTCCAAGTCTGTCCAGAAGCCTCCATCGCAGGCAATAACAATTACGCCCCTATTATACTATACTGCATCTATTTTATGCTTGTCGCAAAGATGTGCCCAATCATTTCTTGGATGACGTCAGTTCCGGTCAAAAAATGCGATTTTTAAACCGGAAGTGAAGTATTTCCGGTAAATCTCTAGAAATCTATACCTCCGGTTTCTACATTCTATAGTCCGCTACACTGTAAAATTCAATTGTAAATTTAATGTACTGCAATTTGGTATTAGCGTACGTTACTTACATTAATTGAACATTAATGTACTTTTTTTAGCAATATTAAAATATCAGACATTAAAATTATAAATCTTTAGGCTGAAATTTACAATTATTTATATTAAAACTAAACACTTTATTGTAAGTATGTATTCAAACACAATTGCAACGCACATGTGTTTGAAATTTCAGAAAGTTTATTTTAAAAAACTTCCAATACCGTTCATCAATTTTCAAATTTTTTTTTTACAATGTAGTACAATATGCGTAGTCTGCAAACCGCCTAACTAAAATTTGAAGGACGTATATTCTGTGTACGAGTGTATGACATACGCCTTTCTGGTTTTAGGCCCGCGGTTATATCCTCCCGCCGGTATCGCATCGTTACCGTGTCCCACCCCTTTCCGGAGAACAGCGCCGCGGAGGGACGTATACGCGAAATTTGAATCGATAAATCTAAAAATCCAGCATTGCAAGTAGGAGAGGGGTGCAGAAATGGCCTTGCTCGGGGTGTGGGCACGTCAGAGCGCTAGGTACCAGATGCGGGAAAATCGACGATTCTTAAATTTCCCTCTTCGTCCTTTTGAGGCGAAGCGAGGGACGGGCTTTCGAGCTCGGAGAGGAAAACTCGTCTGGTGGGTAATTTAAACACTACGGTTATATGGGAACGACTTTTTACTTTATTTTTTTTTTGCCTCATCGCCAACTTATTTTCTCTCTCAGTATCCACACATTTTCTTCCGCTACTTCAGCAAGTCGTGTGGGGTGTATAGAGGTTTTTGTGAAATGGACGAACTTTGTACCGACTGCGGAAGCATTTCCAGTCCCTCGCCTCAAAAGAACGACGGTGACCTCCATAGCATTGCCGCTGCCGGTGCACTACTTCTGTATAGTGAATAGAAACGGAACGTGCGGAACTGGGAGAGTACCTACCGCTACTCTCGTTCGACGAAACTCAATCATCTTGCGGTGGCACAGTAGCTCGGTCATATACGTATTGCCGCGACGTTGATGCACATGGGTTTACTTAGGCGGCTCGAGTAATAGAGAAAACTTCGACGCATGCACGACACCTGTGCACTTCGCGACACTAATAGGTACGATAGATACAATGGAGTAGTGCAGAAAAGAAACAACAAAATATTACGAATTTTATAAATTTAATACAAGGAAACTAACAACGGTCATATACGTATTGCCGCGACGTTGACGCACATGGGTTTACTTAGGCGGCTCGAGTGATAGAGAAAACTTCGACGCATGCACGACACCTGTCGTAAAGCTGCTCCGGCGTCTTGTTTTGGGTGTAGCCTCTGGACAAGCCGTCCAAGGCAATAACTTCGTCTTCCCCTGATCTGCAGCTAGAGTCGTCTGAATGGGAATTGTACCTGCAGGGTTTTAGTACGTTGTTAAAGCCGGTTGGATGTAATACGAACAGTGAAGTACCCATGACGAAGTTCTGGGGCACATCGTTTCAGATGGAAGTCTAGTTGGAGATATCACTTTCATGGCATGACTTCCACTCTTGAGCTGGGAGTAGCGGATCGCTGGAAATTTAGCGGTCAAAGTTTTTCAACGAAGCTGTCGTGTCGTATGCGATCAAATGCGTTTGACATGTCTAACAGTGCGATGATGGTAGGAAGGTGATCAGGCAGGGTGGGAAGCAAGTAGAGAGAGGAACTTTGCGTTTACCACACCCAGAAAAATAATTTATTTGACGACTA
Organism: Ichneumoninae sp. B BG-2022a; assembly: GCA_030522725.1. Classification (NCBI taxonomy): domain Eukaryota; kingdom Metazoa; phylum Arthropoda; class Insecta; order Hymenoptera; family Ichneumonidae; species Ichneumoninae sp. B BG-2022a. The sequence continues at coordinate 7,465 of JAPYZD010007511.1, forward strand.
CCGTTTATTTGGTTTAAGCAAAATATTTATTTGATTTAAATAAATATGTATTTAATTTAAGTAATTACTTAGTTAATTTAAATACATATTTATTTAAATCAAATAGATATTTTTACTTAAACCAAATAAACGGTGGCTGACAAATAAATTTTTTTTCTGGGTCCACGCTTCACTTGTCGAAAAAACAGGAGGAAATAACAGAATTTCAGAAAAATGGGAGGCGGGCTTGGCGCCCACCGATCGCCAACCCAGATCGCACCCAGAAAAAAAGTTTACTTGTCGGCCACCGTTTAGTTGGTTCAAGTAAAATATTTATTTAAATCGAATAAATATTTATTTAAATCAAATACATATTTATTTAAATCGAATAAATATTTATTTAAATCAAATAAATATTTATTTAAATCAAATACATATTTATTTATTTATTTAAATCAAATAAATATTTATTTAAATCAAATACATATTTATTTAAATCAAATAAATATTTTACTTTAACCAAAAAAACGTTGACCGCCAAATAAATTTATTTTCTGGGTGCGACTTCACAGCGATCGTAGATTTGACAGTCAGTATTTTTCGGGATTTTAACACGACCGGACCTTTGACTTTTACAAACAATTACGAAATATAATTGGAGAGAACAAACATTCCGCTCATCGTTTCTTTTTATAGCACGACATCTCCCGTAACTCCGCTAACACGTTACAATAGTTTCAAATGACGTATATTTCTACCGTTGAAATTCTCCTTTCTCGACCCTTTTAATCTTGCACTCGCGTGTCCTCGCCACTCAGCGACATCGCGTATCAGTTACCGTCGAATGTCGCTGTTCCTCTGCCTCGACCGCAGTCGAATACATTTTCAAAGGAAATTCTCTAGGAAGTGGAAATAGGGACACGGAAAGCCGGGGTCAGAAGTGAAAAGCGTAACCCGTCCGGAGCTCCCGTTTCTCCGCTGTGTACACAGCGTATGCGCGTGCTCAGTAGAGGCATGTAAATAACTGTATCACGTTCGCCTGACAATACAGGACGAAGCTACAGTACACCGTAACGATCCTTACCTCTTTACATCTCGTATGTATGCCGACATCAACACCCTCTTTCTATTTCATTATCCTGCCCTGAGGCGAGAGGTCGTAACGGGCCACGTATTCAAAGTCGTTCGGAAATATCGGCCCGTGAAAAGTGGCGAATATCGGTGGCGAGTGCGGAAGAATGCGGAGCGGAGCAGCCGCCGAGGTTGAAACTCTGTGTGGTACAACGACGCCCACCAGAAACCGATGAAAATGTTACCGGAGGCGATATGCCGGGTATGTCGAGTTGACGGGTACTCCGCAATTCCGTGATCGCGGCTTTTCTACTCCGTTTCACCGAAGGCGATGAAACAAATGACGAAAAAAAAAATTAAAAAAAAAATAATGAAGAACGATGGCTGAACCAACAAAAGGAAGAGCGTCAGAGGCACATGAAAATCGGGAGGTCGATCGTACCAGTGGCAAAATCAGAATCGGTGTATGGGTGGGCTCGCGGTGGGATTTGTCGAGGATCCTTTTACGTTGGCCGCACCTCAACGGGAGTTCTCCCCGCATACGTGAATACCATTTGCCTATATTTGAAGCTGCGGCTAGCGCGCCGCTCGCGTACGTAGGCGCACCGGGTATATTACCGAACGAAAATGTCCCCGGGGTCGAAAACGAGCCCCGACGGAGATATATATGGCTCTCGACTGACAATGCACAGACAAATCATTTATACCCTATCCACCGTCTCGTATAACTATCGGTTGGGAATCGCTCATAATAACGAGACAGCCGATTTGTCGATTTGACGTGTTTGACGGTGATCGGGGGGACGTTCGATTATTATCGGCGCAGGCTGAAGCTGCTCCTGTTAATCGATGCGATTTGGACGTATTTAGAGAGTCGTCGTGTATAAATAAACACATTGATCGTTTGAATTGCGTAAGTATTGAATCACGCCGATGACATTTTTTAATCAGTCGATGCACCGGTTTTCGGTTGTGCATAAGCGAACCGTAATGCAACGATCGCGGATGAAAAATTTGCAGATGGTTGTTAATATTCCTAAAGCAGGTGTGCATGTTTTACTTTTAAAAACCACACATCGTTCAGGTGAAATCGGAGCATTAAGCTTTTAGAATCTATCAAATTTCGTATATTTTGATATTACACAATGAAGAGCGTTTTTTTAGAGCAGCTTTTTTGACAAGTATAAGTTCATTTCGATTAGATAGATAACTAGATAGATCTGTTTATTGCTGTTAGCTGATTAGAGATATAATGCAAAATAAGTTACTTTTTCGTAAAGCTATACCGTGCAAACCAGGCAGTCCACGTACTTGAATATTCGAATCCGTAAACCAACTTGGAGCATTTTCATAGGTAGGTAATATCATTTAATTGATGTATCGCGAGAAATTATACAACATGTCGAAGTGTTTAATTAACATTTATTTGTGTTAAATTACATGTCTCTGTCTTCAGGAACATTGTACAAATTTCAGGCATAAAAAGACCTGCACAGGTCTATAAACCGCGCCTGCATTTTCCCGTACAGTGCCTCATTTATATTCGGACGCGTTCCACTCACGCTCGATATTTGTTTCGCTCATACGCTCATTCATATGAGAGTTATCGGCTATGAATGCGATAACGACATCAATTTGTCGTTACTTCGCCACTGAAGCCGGGAGGGTCTAAACTCGATTTATCGAAATCTCAGAAAAATCGGTGAGTAAAGCAATTCGCATGTTTTACTCATTGTCTGCATGAACTACAACTTGCTAGTTTCGTTTACATTTTAGGATGGCAATATTTACTAGGTTTTGTGATAAATTAGTCCATTTTTATTTCGTTAACGCGCATGAATAATTTCGCAAATATTGAATATTTACGAATATTTACGAATTACTTATACAAGAAATTCATTGTCTTTTTAAATTTTATAAGAAGTTTATTATAATACCGGAAGGGACATCATACTTATCATATTCAGTGGATTTACCCTTCCGGTTTCAAAGTGAGATTTTCAAATAGAAAGTCACGTTACAGAGAATTTTTTTAAAAATATTCTGGAATACATCTGAAATGCAGCTAGTGACAGAAACGTATGAATTAAGGATCAAAGGAAAGTAGGTAAAAGAACGTGTGTGACATGCCTCAAATGTGTTTGGAATTCAACTCGAATGTACCCAGTGACAGATGGGTACATTCGAATTAAGGAACACGCGTTATGACTTCAGCGCACTTTACGTGGTGCGAATTCGATCATACGACCGCACCAATCACGTTACGAATAAAACGATAATATTGCAAATATCACAACCTCGATAATTTCGATAGCAAATCGAAATATGTTGGCGCACCAATGTGTTTGAGATTCGTGATAAAAAACAATGGCTTTACGCTGAATTGCCTTTCGTCATCCCGAAAAAAATGACGAGAAACTTGCCAAGGTTACTGCGTTTTCGAAAGGGTTGAATGTCCGTAGAAATGGCGATTTCGACTGATGCAGCTGCTCCTGGGGTGGCAGAGTGACCGATATAGTACGTGGTATTGGCTGATTCGCGCATACGTCGATGAACGCGCGCATCTCTCGACGCCTTCCAGCCTTGGCTGCACGATTTCTCGTATTTCTCGCATTCTAGCTTCTCGCCACTGAAATCTGTACATACAAGTTTGAGCCTCACAACAGCTATTATTCGTGCATCCTACGAGCCTGTGCCGCACTGTGCCCGCGGAAGTGTGGCAATGATGCTAATTTCACCTTTTGTTGCACCTATTCGTTCGTTCCTTATTTCCGACAGATATAACCGGTACGTTGGCGTCGTGGTTAACATGCTCGCCTCTATACACTGTAAACACAAATTGTAAATGTAATGTTACCGGACTGTACGTTTTTATGCAAAAATGTGTAGGGTAAAGCGGGGCAAAATGGGTCAAAGGGGCAAAACGGGGTTTTTAGGCAAAACGTCATTTTCCAATAATTTTTGGATGCCCGAATTCGCCCTATCGGATACATCAGGCTTTTCTGTCCAGTTTTGCCACCTTGTCCGATTCAAAAATGATTGGAAAATTTAGTTTTGCCCAAAAACCCCGTTTTGCCCCGTTGCCCCATTTTGCCCCGCTCTCCC
>JAPYZD010007515.1:0-12102 GCA_030522725.1 Ichneumoninae sp. B BG-2022a
TTTTAAACAAATTTTAACATAAAGGAAACGAATAACATTTTGGGATCATTATTATGGACGAACAATATTATCAGCATCTTCCATATGCTTGATTTTTTTCAGATTTTCAGATTCGATCGAGAAGTGTTTGTAATTCTCTTTTATTCCTCTCAAACTTAGGCGGCGTCAGTCATTGCCCTAGTACTACCTTAATTGGGTCAGTTTTGATAAACGTAATACTTCGTTTTCCAGATACCACATGAAAACCTTCCACTCTCAAGCAACGCAATACTACATCCGGTCGAGTCAGCAGTTTCACATGAATCGCGTCCACACGCCAGCTTTGTTCATGCTGAGCAATACAGATCCGGTCGGAGCCGTGGCGAGCAACATGAGAGTCCGAGATTCGTGGGATTCTCTCGGAACGCCGGTAACAATTAATTCATCCTTACCTAATACTTTTCACACCTTGCGAAATAAAATTTATTATAATACTAGTGCGAAAAACAGTTTTTAACCCTTCAAGTATGGGGAATTTTTTTGGTGTGAGCAAATCGAGAGTGACCATGCCTACTTGTAAGCACAAAAACAAAACGGGTGTGCGAAATAAATTTTCTTTTGCGTTATCAAAAAACGACACTTCAAGGTACATCTGTGAATTTTTACAGTTTTTTTGTAAGCTCTTGAACTTCTTATTCGAATCGATCGAAGGTTGTGTCTTGACAAATTCTAGGTCCTCGTTGCAACACTGTGATTGCAATACTCGCCTTTTGCTCGTGCTGCCAACTCACACTCGTCAGAAAAAGTTTTTTGCACTAGTATCTTAATGTACTATTTTGTGATAAGAGCTCCCATTTTTTATGCTTATAGAGTGGCAAAAGCGTGCGGAAAATAACTAGAGTCTTAAAAAAGTATGCGAAAAAGTACTTAGTATTAAAAGAGTGAAAAAGTAACTAGTGGGATCTGCGCATGGCCAGTATGTTTGTCGCACGCTTTTCAGGCTATTTTCCAGGCACGAAAAGTGGGACGTGTTATAAAAAATTATGATACGTAATCATGTAAAAAAAAATCGATGTTTAATTTGTGCGTTTAACTTTTCGCAGACGTACGTCAAAATATTCGAAAAATCACCGCACGTCGGGCACTACCAAAAATATCCGAAAGAGTACGTGCAGGAGCTATACACATTCCTGGAGCGACTGAACATGATAAGAAACGAGAAGCAAATACGAGCGCGTCTCTGAGGTCGACATGTGTTTCGAAAGCCGCTCGATCGGTTCCGTATAAATCAATGATCGTTGCTGCTGGCTCAACGACGAACTTAATATCGGTTAATTCGAGATTCCGGCGATGAACATTGATGCGCGACGCTCCGTCGCGGTTTCCCACTCCCCGCCCGAGATCGCGCGACAAAATAGCCCGCGATTAATTCGGTGAATCGTTGTCAATCGTGCGAAAGTTTTGGCGTTCGGTCGACGCGATGAATTTGCGTACATTCAAGAGCGCATGTTGAATGGCGTTAAATTCAAAACAAAAAAAAATTAAGAGAAAAACGTTAGTGCAATCTTTCCCCCTTATCACCTCGAGTCGTGTGCGAATATATTGTCATTGTAACTTTGCCCTTCGATATTCACCGTTCTCTATATGGACTCTCTACATCATTCCGTAGGCAAATTTTTTTTTTGGCTTTCCTAGAGTTCAATAATATTTCCCACATTCCCAATCATAATTCTACTCCATGTCGAATAATATATAGACGATTTACGTAATAATCATTTGCCGACATAATAAAGGAAAAAGAAGTGCCTTACCCAGTCGTTTATGCCTTATGCATGTGCGACTCAATTAGATAGCGGCTCCGAACTAGAAACGCTGTTGCGAATTTTGTACCGGAATGTAAATGGCATATTTTACCGTTACTTGTGATTTTAAGTGTAATAAAAAATAAGTGTACCAAAGTTTGACGACCTTCGTATATATTCTCCGAAATTGCTCTATTCGTACCGTCAACTTTTCGTCGTACTTGGGCCGCGACGTATATTCTTAGTCTTATCTCTAATAACTAATTCATCGTTATCTGTGTCGTTGGAATTTTTCTTTTTCGGTTTCCTGTGTTTTTTCTTGGGTCCGAGAATGGCTTCGATCTCCTCGTCATCCTTGCCCTCCATTATCAATTTCTTTCTCTTGTTTATCATCTTCTTCTCGTAAAAATCCGTCTCGTCGAGCTTGATCTCCGCTTCCCGTTTGGTGACCGATATCTGCGTGAATATGTTCACGATCTCCTTGTCTAAAAAAAAATTATTATCATTATTGTACAAATTGCAAAATGGGAAAGCAAATTTACACTGGGAATCGAGAGGTCATTACTGCACGATGGTTAGAGGTCAATGAAAACTCACGAAGCAGAAAACACTAACAACCGCATTACCGTTTCCAACATCGAACCCTTTAGAAACTTGTTCCATACGAGAACAGACAATCTTGTATATTTTATCGCGACCTTGGCTGAACCTTTAGACGAGGGGGAGAAAATCTCTAATAGATCACAAGGGTTTTCACGACTACCCAAATCTCAAGATGAACCAACCCCATTACTTAATGGAAATAAACCGGCGATTTCATATCGTTTTACCTATCACTGACTGCTCTGGCAAAACTCCGAAAACAAGGAAAAAGCTAAATTTAAGTTTGGTCGCCGCGAGGTCGGTAATTTTTTTATCCTGCCTTTTAAATTGCTTCAGTAGAACCTCGATTATCAGAACCGTCGCTGGGTCGGATAAAGTTTCTATTATCCGAACAATTGCGCGAAATTTTCAGTATTCTTACATTGTTGCGCGCCAATACATTGTTGTACGCTATAAACAAGCCAATTCAAGAACGCTTGAGCTCGCATAGACTCACACAGCGGTACCGTAAATGCACGCCATTCGTATGCACAGTATTTATGAGTTTCTCAGCCGAGCAAATATGCACGTATTCAACATTTATTTTCGTTAATCTCATAAATGGTCTCGTAGTTTAGTGCGTTATGGATTCAGCGTCCAGTCCTTCGACCTCTAAGCGTAAGCATAATGTACTTACGACGGAAAAAATTAGGAACGCTTTCCAAACTCGATAAGGGAGAGATGAGCACATTTAATGTATAAGAAATCTGGCACGAAAGCGTCATTCTATGGTCGACCCGAGGGTCTCTCGCCCATTAAGGAGGCAGTCTCGCTGCACGCTGACTTTGCATAAGTTCGACAACAATAAGAGAAAAATGCAAGTACTTCTTGATAGTGTAAAAATCTGTAACTAATAATACTGAGAAGATTAATTTTGCATAATAATAATTGCAAAATGTTATTAACAAATTCATCAAAAAATTAATTGGTTTACAAATTACCCGGCAACAAAACTTATTTTTTAGTTTTTTTTTATAGAACAAAAATCAACGATTACTTAAAAAACTGAAAAAATTCATACGTATTTAGAAAAATAAACGAATCATTTTCATAAAAAAAAATTGTTGCCGGGTAATCTGTTAACCAATTAATTGTTTTATGAATTTGTTAATAACATTTTGCAATTATTATTATGCAAAATTAATCTTCTCAGTACCTTTAGTATACATGAGTTTTTTCAGATTTTTACACCATCAAGAAGTACTTGCAATTTTCTCTTGTTATCGGACTTATGCGAAGTCAGCGCGCAGCGAGACTCCCTCCTTAAGAGCAGACGCGACAAGCTTCCCGTCTACTTTCGTCGAAACAGCGACCAAGCGAACTTCCACCGAAAGGCGTGCTTGGAGAAACACCCTGCCCGATGTTCTCTCTTGTGAGCCCATCGAGCAAGTTGAACCTACCCCTACTGGGGAAACGAAGTCATTTAGCTAGGCTTAAAATGATTCGCTGTAAGTCGAATCGTCGGAAGTCATACCCGGCGGGGGCCGCGGGAAGGCAGATTCGTCGGCATGTAAAATGCCCGGTTCCAGCAGGTCTATCCATATAAAATCGAGTATTTGTCAGAGGAGTGGAACCTCTTGTGTCTGCCTTGACAGGTCTCCCTAAACCCCTGCGTTTGTCAAGTGCAGGCAGATGAGCACATTGTTAGCGGGCTCGTATGATATTTGTAAGTTAACCATCTCTGTCATTAAAAAAATTTGGCTGTGATAAGACGTGCAACTCTTTTGTGCCAAACGAAAACTGTGGATTTCGCGATGAAGGTTTGAAGTTATTTAAAATATGTGGGTACTGTAATTTTTTTCGATATGTATCACGCTATATCGCTTAACACAGTTTGACTGTTCTGTTATCCAGCTCCGGTCCCAATTGGTTCGGATAATCGAGGTTCTACTGTACCCTGTTTCCTACGCCTACTGACCGTCTATCTTGTATTCCGTTAGTTTCGTGCCGACAGTCTCCTCGATAGCGTGAAGCAATTTGATGTCGTGGGGCGTTATCAGGCTAATGGCCATGCCGCCTCGGCCGGCCCTGGCGGTTCTTCCCACCCTATGAATGTACTCCTTCGGCTCGTTCGGCACCGTGAGATTAATGACGAGCTCGACCAGGGGAATGTCCAGGCCGCGAGCAGCCACGTCGGTCGCGATCAGGATCTTCGAGTGATTGGATTTAAATTTGTTGAGGGCTGCCAGACGCTCGCGCTGTTTTATCATCGCGTGAAGCGCGACGTTCGGGAAGCCGACCTCGTTCAGTGTCATCGACAGAAGCTGGCAAAACTTGCAGGTATCCGTTAATATCATAATGGAGCCATTCTCGTTCGTGCCGCGAAAAGTTCTTATGACCTCGACGAGATAAGCGTCGCGAGCCTCCGTCGGGCAGAGAACGTAGCGCTGGTCGAGTTCCTTCACCGTCGCCGTTCTCGTGTCGTCCTTTGCGTCGAACTCGAAAACCCTGTTCGTCGCTACTCGCTTGACTTTGTCGAGGGTGTCGGTAATCGTGGCGCTGAAGAGAAGCGACTGTTTCCTCTTCGGCAGCGCTCCGAAAATCGTGCTTATCTGCTCGTCGAAGCGGCCGCCCAGCAGCTGATCAGCCTCGTCCAGCACCAAGAATTTTATCTTCTTCAGGGTGAACGTGTCGCAGCTCTCCAAATGATCGGCCAGTCTTCCCGGTGTGGCGACCACTATGTGCGGCCTCTTCGCCAGCTCTTGGGCCTGGACTATCATGTCCATTCCTCCGACCACCACGCATTTTTTCAGATTTATTGGTTTACCTATTGCTGCGAACTGCTCTCCGATCTGTTTCAACAAAAAATCGTCGTAAATATCACGAGGACAATGATATTAAAAAAAATCGGGGTCTGAAGAACTCAGGTCTTGCTTCTAAAATAAAGTTAAGAAAAACCGTTTACTTTATTTTAGACGCAATTTTCAGTGTTAAATATTCGTCTGTGAATAAAATAAGTGTTAGAAAGTTTGTTGGGAATTTTTATAGACAATATTGCAAAAATGAATGTTTTTGCGTATTTTTTCTTTTACTACCACGAGTAAATTTTCGATTTACTTCAACTCGACGATTTACCTGAAAAGCTAGTTCTCTCGTCGGCGTAAGAACAAGGGCGAATATCCCGTAAGGATCCTCGCAGAGTTTCTGCAATATCGGCAGAGCAAAGGCGAGCGTCTTTCCGCTTCCAGTTTTGGCGCATCCTATGCAATCCTCGCCGTCCAGTATATGAGGAATGCAATTTTGCTGAATTGGCGTCGGTTTCTTGAGACCTTAAAAAACATATATATATATATATAAAAAAACAATCGCTACCGTGAAAAATCTTATTAACAACGGCATTGAAAATCTATCGACGAACGACCGAATGAACGAACCTATGTTTGTGCACTGCGCGACGAGCCACGAATTCAGCTTCAAATCCGCGAAACTCGTTACTTCCTTCGTCATTTTTCTTTCACCAAATCCGAACGTAACATTCGTCGCGGTGTAGACCAAAGGCGTTGCGAATTTTCCGCTCAATTCGAGAAAAATATCATCATTCACGACCGATGTGCGACCGACGATGTCGCACGTGTATCACCGACTTGGAAAGCGCAGGTTAGGTCGATGCCGAACAGCTGATTGGTCGGTCCGTTCACGCGTATCGGAGAAGAACGGGGGTAACGGCGATCAGTGGCGTCGATCGCTCTAAGACCCAAGGACCCTTTTTAACCATTCTCTCAAACATTCGACACTTTTAGCTCCCAAAAAAAATATTGTCCTTCGATGTCTCGTTGAGGTTGCTCGTGCACGTTGGGACGTCGCAGTTCGTCGCGGGAAGGTTGCGAATTATGTGGGTGAATTTTTAAGTTTCACGGAGTTTTCGGAGCCGCAAAGAACACTATTGTGCAAGGTTAGTTCCTAAGTATGTGTTATTCGACTCGTACCGCGGAGGAATGTTTGTCCTTGAAACACTCACGACTTTCTCTCACACAATTTTCTTAAATCGCGCGCATGTCGTGTTTTGCGAACGTTGAGTTTCGAGACATCGCTCGAATTTAGAGGTTACGTTGCGCAATTGTTGTTGTCTCGTGTTTCGATTGCAGATGCCTCGAAATCGTCAGAGGACGACGAACAAGGGAAGGTGGACGAAGGAGGACCTCGAGAAGGCGAGGCGATCGATAGTGGAGGGAAAGTCGTCGATTCGGGAGGCGTCGAAAAAGTTCGCCATACCCTTCGCCACGCTGCAGAGAAGGATGAAGACGGACACGGAGATGGTGACGACGGGTCCGAATATGGGCCGGAAAGCGGTGCTCAGTCCCGAGCAGGAGAGAATAATGGTGGAGTCGATAAAGCTTCTGGGAAAGCTTTTTTATGGTCTGAATTGCCAGCAGATACGCTACGTGGCGTACGAATTCGCCGAGAGACAGGGAATAATCCACAACTTCAACAAGGAGAAGAAATGCGCGGGTCGCGATTGGCTCGAGGGTTTTCTGAAGAGAAACCCGACGGTAACGACGCGAAAGCCCGAGCCGCCGAGCGCGAGCAACAGCAAAGTCGCCGCGTTCAACAAGCAGGACATAACGTTGTTCTTCGAGAATCTCGAGAGGCTGACGAGGGAGCATTACTTTCAGTCCTCGAGAATCTACGCCGTGGACGAGACGGTGATAACGACGATTCAGGAGCCGGGCACGCTGGCCATACCGGGAGTGCTGGTGGAGAAGGGCCAGAAGCGCGTGGGCGGCGGGACGAGCGATGAGCGAGGAAAGAATTTGACCGTCGTTTGCTCGATGAGCGCTGCTGGGGCTTTCGTGCCGCCGATGTTCATCTTTCCTCGGCAGAGAATATCCCAGCAGCTCTCGGTCGGCGGGCCCGTAGACGCGATCTATCTCTGCACGAAGGACGGATCCATAAATTCGAATCTCTTCCTCGCTTGGCTTCAGCACTTCAAGATTCATTCCAAGTCGTCCAAGGAGAATCCCAGCTTGCTCGTTCTCGATAATCATCTGAGTCACATATCGCTCAAGAATTACGAGTACTGCGAGAAGCACGGTATCGTTCTGCTTCCGATACCTCCGCACACGTCCCACCGGATGTTGCCGCTGAACGTGGCTTTCTACGGACCGCTCAAGAAGGCGTTCAGAAAAGAATGCGACACTCACATGTCGAGCCAGGGATTGAGGAACATAACGCAGAACGATCTCGCGACGATATTCAACAAAGCCTATTGCTCAGTTACCGACGTGCAAAAGGCGACCGCGGGATTCCGCGTTACCGGCATATACCCGATAAATCGGGGTGTGTTTACGAACGAGGATTTCGTCTCGTCGAAGGCTATGCAGTCGTCCGGCGCAATCGGACCCGCGGCGCAGAGCGGCGGTCCGGTCGTCTCGTCGGTAAGCCAGCCGACGATGGGCCACTTTCTGTACAACATCGCCGACAATCCGTCGGCGAGCGTCGAGCCCTCCCCGAACATGCACATCATGTGCGGCGACAACAACGTCGACGACAATCCATTCAAACCCTTTCCGCATTCGTCCACCGGAGATCCCGTCGTCTACTAGTGTGCCAACGCGTGTTAAGTACGAAGAATGAAGAAGAAAATGAAAGGAAACGCGAATTATCAAAGTGGCTTCGAGCTACCGGGATGAAGTGCAAAGATCATCTTAATCAGAACATTCCCACGTATGCAACGCGTCGCATGTTATTACGATATAGTTTTCGATAATTATTTATGCTAGGGTAAATTACAAATAATTGTACATTTTATCAATAAGTATCGTATTGTTATTGAAATACTTCTTTGTATAACATATTAGTGCAGTACTAGAATGTCCATTTGCTTAATAGATTATCATGTTACATGTCGTCGCTATAATATATAAATTTCTGACACAACATTGTTTTTTCAATTACACTACATTTGCATTTTTTGACCGGAAGTAATGTCATAACCGAAATATGTCACATCCGGTCTCAAAATCTCATTTTTCGACTGAAGTGATGTCATAACTGAAATACGTCACATCCGGTTTCAAAATCTCATTTTTCGACTGGAAGTGATGCTTATTCCTGAAATACGTCACTTCCGGTTTGAAAATCTAATTTTTCAACCGGAAATGATGCCAGAACTGAAAAAGTCACTTCCGGTTTGAAAATCTAATTTTTCGACCGGAAGTGATGCCAAAACTGAAATACGTCAGTTCCGGTTTGAAAATCTTAGTTATCGACCGGAAGTAATGCCATAGCTGAAATACGTCAGTTCCGGTTTGAAAATCTAATTTTTCAACCGGAAGTGATGTCAACTGAAATACGTCACTTTCGGTATGAAAATCTCATTGTTTTACCGGAAGTGATGTCATAACTGAAACACGTCACTTCTGGTATGAAAATCTCATTGTTTTACCGGAAGTGACGTCATCGCGGGGAACATTACTTCCGATTTGAAAATCTCATTGTTTGACGGGAACGTGTGCAGTGGCATCTTCATGTTTTTCTACAATGTAACTTTAGAGCGATGATCAGTTTGGGGGAAATCACACCCTGCTCCCTCTGCTTCTTGAAATCTTAAGTTCCGGATAGCTGCGGTCAACTTGAAACATGCGGACAAGTTCAAACCTAACCTGTTCGATAGAGCCGTTCATTCAGCGCTACAATATCTCATGCATTTATTAATGAAGATAAAGTTAAAATTTCCAGACATACATTTTGTCGCATCTATCGAATAGTCAGAAAATTAACAAACAAAATAATGGGCAAGAAGGGTTATAACTGGCAAGCCAGGAATGCACCGACCGTTGAAATCGATGATTCCGCAACGAAAAAGGTACAGTAGATATTTTCGTTTTCAACATTGTCAACAATTAAGTTGACCATAAAACCAACTGTTTTTCGCTATTATTTAAAAATATATTTCTTCATGATTGTCGTTACTGAACTTTAGCTTGAATTTTGCACAAGTATCTGTAGAAATTATTTCATGATTTTCTCATCAGGCTCTACTTCTTATAAATAAATACTCTATTTACAGAATTTACAATTGTTGTTAATTTATTTTTTTCCTGTACGATAAGCGAACAAAAATCATTTTTTTTTTAAATGACTCGGCTCATTATGTACATGAAATTGCAAAATTCTCAGATAAGCGTTGACATCGAGCATCGTCAGGAGAGCTACGATACCTGCAATGCCTTGGTTCTTCCGAGTGCCAAACGAAAAACCAAGAACAAGGACAAGAGGGATACGAACGTGCGTTTGCTGTCGAAGAAACGCAGAAAACAATTGGAGAAAGTAGTGGAAAGGAAGCAGAAGAAGCTACGGGTAAGATTGTTAAAATCTCGATTTAAAAATCTATTGGTAGATTAGAATAAAATAGATAGTGTTGTTGTATTTGTGTTCCAAGCGAAGCAAGTCCACTAAGGATAATGTCACCAAACATGCAAAGACGAATGATAATTTAAACGCGCAGCAAAAATGATAGAATGAAAATAGGAACAAAAATAACAATATATTGACATTGATATTGATAAACAAATTATTTTCTGACAAGTGCTATTTTCAATTGCAGAGAGCAACCCTACTGGAAGATCTTGCCAAAGTTCAAGCGCCCGCTGAAGAAATCAAGCAATACCTTTCCATAACGACTCTGCAGACCAAAGGTTTGAAGAGGCACCTGCAGGAAGTAAACGCTCCCGAATTTAGGCCAAAGGATATAGATAGCGACAAAGAGGATGAACCGGAAGATACTATAAACGCTATAAGAGGCAGCAAAAAGAAGAGACTAGCCTTACTGCGGGAGGAGTCTAAGGGAGACGGTAATGCAGATCCCAAGATTGTTGGCCTGAATGTAAGTCCATTCATCCGATACATGCGAGCCGCCGATTTTTCTGCAAATATTTTGCGTTTTTATTTTAGGAGTCCAGCGATAGCGACGACGAATCAAGTGTGAACGATGATGACGAAAAAATTGTCGAAGAACCGGAAGGGCCGGAAGAAATCACGCCGCCCGTTGCGGAAGCGAAGATCTCGAACGAAAAGCCCGTAGCGAAGGTCGTTCCTCCAGTAGTTGCACCGGAATCGACGGAACCAAAGTCGGCGCGGAAAATGCCTATAAGTCAAAAAGACCGAGTACCCGCCGTGTTCGTCGCTGTGGACCGTAAGCCGGAAATACAGGAAGCGAGATTGAAGCTTCCGGTTTTGGCGGAGGAGCAAAGTATCGTCGAGGCGATAAACGAAAATCCCGTCGTTATAATCACCGGTGAAACCGGAAGTGGTGAGTTTTTGTAGCTCCGAAAAATAATTCATATCAGAGCTGAACAAACTATTTGAAGTAATTTTTATACTTCAAGTACAAAGCACAAAGTACTTTTTGTACCTGAAGGATTTCTCATGTCCTTTTTCTAGGATACTTTTCGCAATGCTTTTGTTGAAGTATTTTTCGCAATTAGGTTCCCAGCGTTAAATGTTAGCTAGGCTTTAAAAAAAGAAAGTGCAAAGTAGTTTGCATATGGCTTCCCCATTGTAAAAAATGTCTAACTGAAATGTTGGTAATTCGTCGTTTTGAGACTATTTTTAATTTATTTTTTCACTATCTTTTTCATAAAAAAATTCATAACAAATTTGATTTAATAAAACGAAAAGGATTTCTTCTCGTATCTTCTCGTTTCTTAAACGGAACTTTTTGAAAATAAATCTAAACAAAATTGATTCTCGGTAAAATTAAGCTTATTGAAAAGTTTAGACGGATAATATATTCATAGAATTAAGGTAGCTATGTCGCTTCCCGCTCATCTCGCATAAGTTCGAGAAAAGTAAGCCAATATTGCAGGTACTTCTCGATGATATAAAAATCTGAAAAAATGCATGCAGCTTAAAGATACTGAGAAGATTAATTTTGCACAATAATAATTCCAAAATGTTATTAACAAATTAATCAAAAAATTAATTGTTTAACTAATTGCCCGGCAAAACAACTTTTTTTTCTATGAAAATGATTCGTTTATTTTTCTGAATACGTATGAATTTTTCCAGATTTTTCAATCAGCTTTGATTTTTTAAATTTTTTTATGTGGAAAAAATGTCTGAAAAAACACAAAAATCAAAACTATTTGAAAAATCTGAAAAAATTCATACGTATTCAGAAAAATAAATGAATCATTTTGAATTAAAAAAAAAGTTATTTTGCCGGGTGATGTGTTAAACAATTAATTTTTTGATAAATTTGTTAATAACATTTTTGAATTATTATTATGCAAAATGAATATTTTCAGTGCCTTTAATATGCATGAATTTTTTCAGATTTTTATACTATCGAGAAGTTCTTGCAATATTCACTTACTTTTCGATAACTTATGCTAGATGAGCGGTAAGTGACATAGCTACCTTAAGGTAGTACTAGTACAATGATTGACGCCGCCTAAGTTCGAGGGAAAAAAGACAAAGATTGCAAACACTTCTCGGTGAGAAAAAAATCTGAAAAAATTCTAGCATATAAAAGGTGCTGAAACGATTGTTTGTGCATAATAATAATTTCAGAATTTTCATAAGAAATTACTGAAAAAAAATTATGCGACAAATTACCCGGCAACCAAATTTTTTTTTCTCACGAAAATGATTTGTTAATTTTTCTGAATACGTATGAATTTTTTCAGAATTTTATCTAATACTTGAAAATTACGATTTTAAACAAATTTTAACATAA
>JAPYZD010007517.1:0-14260 GCA_030522725.1 Ichneumoninae sp. B BG-2022a
TTATTTTCTATTGTTGAATTCTGTTAAAACACCGACGATATAGTGTCCGAAGAATGGTACAAGCGTTACTACATACGCGACCTAATAATCGGACAGTACTAAAAGGTTAGGTTGGCCAGTTTTCTACGTACCTTATCTTCATTATTGTTTAGCGTGAATATTATTATTTTCATTGATTTAATTGATAAATCGCAAAGGAATTCTTTTAGTCAATATTAACTAAAAGTTGGCACATCAGAATTCTCAAAATCTGCGATCGTCCGAAATATTGGGACACGCAGTGTCCGAATATAGGGACGTGCCGAAAAACCGCGTCCGAAGATCGGTATATTTGGGCTCTCTTGATACTTTCTTCCATAATAAAAAAAATGTATCCTTTTATAATTAACCGGTGACTTTTGGAAACTAGAAACTATCAGCTTGATATTGGTTTCGGTTATTTCAAGAAAAAAAAATTTCTTGATAAATTTATAACTGCTGAAATCTTAGGCTGCTCTTAACCGTCCGATCATTGGTACCTTTACCTTATCGGCGAACCATCCGTACCGGGCTCGAACAGACACGACGAAACGGTAGTCAGGTAAATGGCCCAGTTTTCGTCATCCTTACACTGATAAAAAATGCGGTTCAATCAACTAAACATTCGGGCGGGGACGTCCAAATAAATGTTTTGCTCATCGAACAAAATATTTTAATGCCTCAAAGATTATTTGGTGAAAACACCCAAAAAATTGGTGAACCAACCAAACTTTCGCTGTACCAACAATATATTTATTTAAATGTCCCTGCCCGAATTTTTAGTTGATTCAACTGTATTTTTTTATTAGTGTAGGACAGTACACCGGGTTTTCCGTTATTTATAGATGGGTTGAATTTTCGCTTCGAAATAAACTGTTTTGATATATGCGAAGCCTTCTGAATACGATTCAAGCATTATTGAAGTTAATTCAGTGGGATCTTATTAAACTTATTAAATTATGGGTTTAACAATGCTTCTCTACGGCCCGAGTTTCCGTCAGTTTTTGGACCTCATGCTGCAGTTGCCGGCAACTTGCGGACCCAGATTCCGTCACGAGTGACGCGTATGGCGCTTCACTGAGTACCGAGTTTCTATCTTTTCGCCGGACTTGATGGCACTATCGTACAGATTTTATTATTTTTCAACAATTTTATGGGTCAAAATGATATCAACACATTAATATCGATTTATAACAAACGCGGTACAATGAGTGACGGAAAGTACAGCATAAAACCTAATCTGGGTCGGGATCCTGAAGTCTTACTAAGAGTGTTACTAGCTACGCTAGTAACGCTAAAGTAACTTTAACGTTAACGGTACGGTAGTCTAAGAGATAAACGTAAAAGACTTGGCAGTTGGCACCAATTTAGTAAACTATTATATATTGTTTACCTGTATAACCTCTGTTGTCAGTTTCTGTCAACATGTTTCTGTGCGACGTCACTGCTTCTAACCCGCAGTGGTGCCAACTGCCGAGTATTTTACGATTATCTCTTAGACTACCGTAGCGTTAACGTTCGTAAGACTTCAGGATCCCGGCCCTGGCTGACGCATTTTCCGTTATGAGAAATTTAATAAAGCACGTCATGAAAAAATAAATTATTACTAACCTAAGCGATAATCAAGAGTAAAAGCCGCTCTTCAAAGTGCCATAATTTTTTTTTATATGTTACATATACGACTTTATTTTTGTATATGTAAAGTTGGATGACAGTAACTGGGTCAGTGACAGAAACTGGGCCCTTTACCGTAATTAACTGACTCGTATCGTCGTTTGCGTTGCTGTGCGGCTTATGTTGACGGACCGTCAGCTCGCCCAAAGTCGTAGCTCGCGCAGTCGCAACGACAAGCGTGCTCCTCTACAGATTCGAGAATCGATTCTCCAAAGTCCATACGACGAGCGAACACGCGAAAATTAACTCTTTCATCATCGTCAAAGGTAATCAGGAGAGCGTCGAAAATTGAAGGAAAGTTGCATACAACTTTGGTGCGAATAGAAAACCACCGGAGTTGAAATTTGTTGCAATTTTTGGTTCTACATTATGATTAATGTTTTCTTTTTGATCACGTCAGTTCAATGGCTGTTCAACTTTTCGAGCGAACAGGCGAAATTAAATTTTTGTAATTTTTGGGGTCTACATTATTTTTAATGTTTTTTTTTCTAATCCTGTAGAATCGCGACGCTTCAACTTTTTGCGCTTATAAGTAAAATTAAAGTTGTCTCATTTCTGGACCGACATTATTTTTAATGCTTTTTTAATCAAGTTGAATCGCGGCGGTTCAACTTTTCAGGTTAACAGACGAAATGAAATCTTTGTCATTTCTGGGACTACATTATATTTAATATATTTTTAATCAAGTAGAATCGCGATGGTTCAACTTTTCACGCTAATAGGCAAAATTAAATTTTTGTCATTTATGGGCCTACATTATGTTTTTTTTTTTAATCAAGTAGAATCGCGACGGTTCAACTTTTCGCGATAATAGGCGAACGAGGGTGAAACTTTGTTTCGAACTGCAAACAGTGCTCGTGTATGTGGTAAGTAATATCCCCCTCCAGTCTCAACTTGGCCTTAATCCCAACCAGAATCTTTTGCCTCACTGATCCGCTCAGTCGCCAATCGATATTGGCAGCAAAGAGCTTGTTTGAACATCAAAGACAAATACATTTCCTTTTTACGTTACCAAAAGTATATAAGTTACGATTTGAATGGAAGAAAAAAAAAGAAGTTTAACTTCAACCTTTACTCGGGATGATTGTACACAGAAACGGCCGGGCAGCAAAGAACTTGTTTGACCGTCAAAGAAAAACATGTCTTTTTATGTTTGAAAAGTAGGCAAAAGAGTTCCAATTTGAATGCATGAAAAAAAGAAGTTTAACTTTTTTTCAAATTCAAGGGTCGAATTTTAAGACATTAGGTTGAACTTAAGATCGCTCTTTAGACCGCTCTTGAGATCGATCTTAAGATCGAAGTTTGATCATAAGTTCGGACATAAGTTCTTACGTTGGGACTTAAGTTCTTAAGTTCGTACTTAAGTTCTGAAATTCGGACTTAAGTTCTTAAATTCGGACTTAAGTTTTTAAATTCGGACTTAAGTTTTTAAATTCGGACTTAAGTTCTTAAATTCGGACTTAAGTTCTTAAGTTCGTACTTAAGTTCTTAAGTTCGGACTTAAGTTCCTAAGGTCGGGCTTGACTTCGATCTTAAGCTCGATCTCAAGTTCAAACTAATGTCTTAAAATTGAAACTTTAGACCTTTACTCGAGATCATTACACATAAAATCATCCCCGTGCAGCGATCTCACCATTAAATATGCCAGTCTCACCATCGAGACCTTTTCTTTCTCCCGACTCGTAAAAAGTCAAATTTCGTTAATCGAATATCGCGGTCAAATTCTTTTCCAAAGTATATCGCAATATTTGAACGCTTTGTGTCGTCCCTGATCATCATATTCGACCGCGAGCCCGCAAGAGCGTTCATGAATGAGAGCTGACTGCGTGGAGGGAAATATGGTACGACCGTGAAACCGCGCTTTGGTAAGTGAAAAATATCATAAATTTCATTCGGACTCCTTTCCGCGAGCCCGCTGGAGGGCAATGTCGCTGAAAAGTTCTCCGGTCCGGCATCCAGGGGTGGGGAGGGGGAGAGATAAAGTCTGAGAGACGAAAAAAAACTATAAAAAAAAAGTTTGGAAAGAAAAGTTGCGAAAAGATTGGACGAGCTCGTTTCGCAGGGTCGGCGGAGAGGGCGGAGGTGTGTACCGCGAGGGATCAACCCAGCCGCTGGGCAAGAAGCTCGAGAAAAACTGGGATCGCGTTCGAGCTGTTGCTACTGTGCGGTTACGAGACGAACTAATATAAGCGGACGGCCATGAGTCTTCTCCCGACGGCAATAACCGTAATGTATTCGTGAGGCGCGCCCCAGAAACGTTGCCTTGATCCCGATGTGATATATTTTTAAAAAACTGGAAAAACACACCATTTCAATATATCGACGATAATTTAATTTGTTTAAATTGTTGAACGCCGATTATCCGCCACTCGCTTACCTATCATCAGACTCAGACGCAATTATCCAAACCCCGATCTGGCTTAACTGAACATCAAATTATCCGTTTATTGAAAAAAAAAAATTGAAGCGGTTTTTTTTACAATTCTCATAAAATTACAACTTTTCTATGAGCGCATATAGCGTAGGCTATAATTTATATTCATATCTAAAATAGCGGACATTTTTGTTTTTCATTGCTATGTGTCAGCGGAGTTTTTTTTTTATTTTCATAAAATTACAACTTTCCTATGAGCGCACAAAGCGTAGGCTATAATTTATATTCATATCTAAAATAGCGAACATTTTTGTTTTTCAATGCTACGTCTCAGCGGAGGTTTTTTTATTCTCATAAAATTACAACTTTTCTATGAGCGCATTAATAAAGCGAAAATTATAGTGTGTGCTATGATTTTCACTATATTTGGTACATTCCCTACGAATCTGAAACAGCGAACATTTTTGTTTTTCATTGTTACGTCTCAGCGGTTGATTGAATATTTTTGCCTTGTGCTCTGGTCATTCGAAGGATCCGAATAACTTGGACACGACGTTCAGAGGTGCCTTCAAACTTAACTCTTCAAGTACCGGGGACTTTTTGAGTTGAAAGAAGGCTTGATCGCAAATGACCAGGCCTAGATACGCGTGTTCTTAATAAAACTTTTTCTGGGTTATCAAAAAAAAATTTTTTTTTTGATTTTTTTTTACCACATTAACTTGTTATTCGTATCGTACGATGGTTGCGTCTCGACAAATTCTAGGTCGTTGACAAAGGATCGGGTACGTGAAGGAGGTCTTTTGACGACGACGTGTACGCAACGATATGTAATAAAATGTGGTTCGTTCTCCGAATGGAATAAATATTCTGCTCCAGAGCGAATGTGCTTTTATCGCAGAATTATTTGTATGGGTTTAGACAAGTTACATAATGTGACTTGAACGTAACCACACGAACAGTCCACTTTACGCGCAACAACTAATTTATATCGAATCTATTAATCGTTTATCTTTCATTCATTTTTAAACATGTGTTTTACGAATATTCAATTTTCCATTAAACGATTATTGGACTAGGAAAATGTCGAAGATTGACCAAATATAAATTAATTGTTGCAGAAAACACACACTAGTCTCATTCCACTTGTCGTGAATTTATGTTCAATTCCGCTCACGGCCCCGCGATTACTTACTCGGGCCTGAGTGCAAGAAGTCGAATGAAATTTCTGACGAAGAGTGTGATCGCTTGCCTAACGATGAAAAGGAACCAAAAAAAAACATGAACCCAAAAAAAAGGAAAAAAAATAAAAAAAGGTCTCGGTCCGTTCCATCCGCAGGGACACACGCATTATGGTCTCCGCAGTTTTTTTTTAGTAATAGCCGTGCGAGTCGAGTGCAAGGATGCAGTGGGTACCTCCAGAGCCTCGCAGTGCCACCGCGCATATTAAAACGTGGAAAAAGCATTTCTGATGGCTTCCGGTGCATCAACGGCAACAACAGTACTGACGGGAGTTAAATTCTAAGCGGGATTACCAACCGTACTGCATATTGCTATATCGGCGTGTGTGCATAAAGTAATGAGGGGCTTGAACGTCGTCGGGCGCCGAGGGGGGGGGTGTCGGGGGAATAATAATAAAAGCAGTCACGTGGCCATTTACAGCGGCGGATAAATGCGTGCATGTGTCGTTCACGGTGTATCGTGCGAATTCGAGCTCGATTGCAGTCCCGGCCGGCGTATCAACCTCTCATCATAACCAATTCATTCCATCCGTTTTACATGACTATTCGACACGGGAACATCGCGATAAGCGACGCGTCGCGGAGCCGCTATTGCCGGTAACTTATAATCGGATTGTGAGAAACGGATACCGATAAGGGTCCTTTTATGGCGGGCATTGAACATTGAGGATCGATTTTTATGATCTTTTTCTGTAGTCGAGGACATATGGTTTTTTGTTTTTTTAGATGTCATTAATTATTTGTGACTGAAGGACGAGGACGAAATATGATCTCTAATTGATCTCCGATGAGCTAATATTAGCATCGGCGATGACGTGTGTGGATTTACTGGTCGCCAGCATTTTTAGACGAAATTCACATCGATACGCCGAAACTGCATCGAAAGAAGGCTTGACAAAATCAACTGAATGAAGTGAACCGGGTGCTGGTGGCGAACGAAACGTTTTGTTAATTGGGAGGGTGACTCTGTTGATCGAACGAATAGTCGGCTGAATCGAGCGTTCTTTTATTTGCGATGGCAATCATTTGGTTTCTCATTCTTTTTTTTACTGGGTCAATGGTCACCGAACCGGGAATGTCTAGTAGAAGTTTCGGTTAAAGTACCTCGCAAAGTTTGATTTTTGACGCGTATAAAAATCACCTGTATCAACATAACGCCGGTCCCTCAAAAGGTCCCTAACCGGATATCTTACACTAAAAAAAAGAAATGGTTGGATTAAACAAATGCGCGGTGACATACGTTCAAAGGTGTATTTGGTTGGTTCAACAAAAATGTTTCTTTCAATCGAACATTTTTGAATAAATTGAAGCAAATAATCGTTCAACAAAACAATGCTTTATTTGTACCAAACAAATAATTGCTTTGAACATATGTCACCGCGACTTTTGGTTAATTTTTGGGAATTTTTGGGTGGAGAGTGAACTTCCAATCAGGGTCGCTTCCAAACTTTGGCAACGGATTATCTCTCAACATCCGCTTCATAATTAATAATTACAAATATTATTATTTTATACACAATAATTTTTTTATAACTTAGTTAACCCTTTATAAGTCGCACCTCTATCCCCACTCTCAGGCGCTTCTGCAGCGTCCGTTAGTTCAATTTCGGTACGTTTTCAGGCGGTGTGACTTACAAAGGGTTAAGGCTTACCGAGCTAGGAATTGCAAGGAGAAGTTCATGGTGGCCGTTTTTTCCCCGGAAAAAAATTCCCTGACTTTTCCCTGATTTTTCACCGACAAATAAAAAATGTTCCCTGACCAAACTTCTAAAGACTTCTAATCAAAAAAATTAATGACGCAATTAAAAATTCCTAATTGTTATATTAACATTTAATTATACATTTTTTTTCTTCAAAATGTTTCCATTTTTTTTAAAGGCTCCTTTCTATGTACTTCTTATTTATTTATAAAAGGTTCGGCGACAATTTACTTTTTCCCCGACCAATTTTGAAATTCACTGACATTTCCCTGATTCCCTGCCCAAAATTATTTCCCTGACTTTTCCCGGTTTTCCCGGTTTTCCCTGACCGCGGCCACCATGAAGTTCCGGTTAAAGTGCCTCGCAAAGTTTGATTTTTATCGCTTATAAAAGTCGTCTTTATGAACACAACGCCGGGAACCTCAAAAGAGCCTTCTCAGTCGTCCCTCCGCAGGCGAACAAACTCGACCAAACTATCCATTAACGTATGCGCCATCGACCGACGAAAATGTTGACCGGTGTATAACACGCCGGTTCAACAACGCGCCTATCCGTACGTTTCCCTCCGTATCAAGTTAGGCACGCCGGTGTACGAATTTGATGAAATTTTATGTCAGCAAAGGAGAGAAAAGCTCGCTTGAGAGTCGATTTATTCGACGAAACGAGGAGAGCCGAAGTAGACGAACGAGTTTTCCCTCTGAAATTCACGATCGTGTGCGCGAATGTTTTTTCAATGCAAATCCGATCGGAGTACCTTGGCGACGCGCTGCTGTTACAGGTTTCGCGGACGGGCGGGGGGGGGGGGGGGGGGGGGGGGGGGGGGGGGGGGGAGGTGGCTCTTCCCGCTTTGTTTCCGGGGGGCTTTTTCCCCCGGGGGCGAACAGACTCGCGGGAAAACTCACATCGAATCAACGAGTGTATTGTGAAAAGACGTACAACGTTCCTCCATTGTCCATACACACGCCGCCTACGAAAATAGCACCGCAGACTCGGCGGAAAGGTCTTCCGAAGGTACATTCGACGGCGTAAAATTCAACTCGAGTGTAAAAAAAAATAATAACAATAAAAAAACAAAAAATGAAGCTGAATTAAAGAAATCGGTGGGTGGGTTGAAAAGTCTCTCGTATGCGACGTGCACAAAGGAATGAAATAAAAATAAATATAAAGAGATGAAACAAAAAGGATACTGCATGGAAGGGGCAGAGACAAGTGGATTTGCCTCGGCGGGGCTGAGGAAAGGGCCGATGGAAAGGGGAACGAGCGGAGAGAAGGGCGGTCTCTGCCCGATTTTCGTGTCTCCCAAAATCGATTGCGAAACTTGCGGAATATAAATGGGAGTTGGGGGAGCGGGGCAAAATGGGACGGTGGGGAAAAATGGGACAGTGTGGGCAATACCCAATTTTCCAATAATTTTAAACTTTTTAAACTTTTTTTTATGAAAATGATTCGTTTATTTTTCTGAATACGTATGAATTTTTTCAGATTTTTAAGTAATCGTTGATATTTGTTCTATAAAAAAAATGAAAAATCAACAATTACTTGTTGCCGGGTAATTAGTTAACCAATTATTTTTTTATTGAATTTGTTAATAACATTTTGCAATTATTATTATGCAAAATTAATCTTCTCAGTACCTTTAGTATACATGATTTTTTGAGATTTTTAAATCATCAAGAAGTACTTGCAATTTTCTCTTATTGTTGTCGAACTTATGCGAAGTTAGCGCGCAGCGAGACTGCGTCTTTAAGCGCAGGATGGCGCGGATTTCGGCCGTTTTTCCCTTATTGATTGCTGCTTCTTTGTAGTTCATAAAAACGGGGTGTCCGTATTCTAGAATAGGTTTGCACACACCTTTGTACACCCTGGATAAGTGTTTTATGTGTATATCACGGTGATGAAAGGTAATTTTTTCTAAAGTGCGAGGCTCTTTGTGTAGTTTTGTATTTGCATTGCTGCAAGTGATGGTTAAAATTCAATTTATGGTCTATATATATTCCTAAGTATTTTGCATATTGTACAACTGGTACTTCGACGTTGCATAAACGTATTTTTGGTAATTACGGGGATATTTGAGAATTTAAATTTAATATTTTAATCGAATAGATATTTATTTAAACCAAATAAATATTTATTTGCGGGCCTCCCGTGAATGAAATCATTTTTCTGCGTGCATTTTGTCCCAACGACACATCCGGGTTTTCCACCCCGTTTTGCCCCACCGACGACCATCGTTTTTTTCTCATTGTCCCGTTTTGTCCCGCTGCGCCATTTTGCCCCGCTCTAAAAGGGCTTACAAGCGGTCTGTACTATGATTTTATCTGCCGCCTGCGCACCGGTCGTTTTTCGGTTTCGAAAATCCTTGGGACGGAAATGAGGGAGAGGAGAGAGTATAATATCGTCGGGGAAAGACTGAAGAAGAAAATCGCTGAGATTTGTGCGTCAGACGACAATCCGTCTCCGCAAGCCGAGGTGACTTTTTTTCCTCCGGTTGGCTAGTCTACCTGCGTCTCGTTGCTCGATTCTGCGACTGCGGAATAACACAAACTCCGCGGTTGTTTGACAGAAAAAGAAACGAGTTCGCGGCACTGGGGCGACGAGCTCGGCTCGTTTTCCCGTTCGTTTTCTCGCGTTACCGTTTTTGCACTGTCTTTACGGGACATCTGTGGGGGCAACAGGCGGAAGAACGTCACGACTTCTGACACTGGCAATTTCAGTCTCGCAGCGTTGTCTCGTTGCTTCTTTTATTGTCCTCAGGCTCGCTTATCTATGGCGGCGGATTATAATATTAACTCTTTAACAGGCAAGTCCGTTTTACGTTGAAAAAAAAATATTTTTTTTTTACAAAAGCTCAACATTTTTCTGTGTCAAGATATTTATGAAAAATCTTACTTGAAATGAAATTCATTTTTGACATTTTTACTCCGAGGCAACAGATAAAAATTTAATTAATTCCAAAAAAGTGAGACTGTAAATAAACTTGAAAATTTTTATAACGTTATTATTATTATTATTATTATTATTATTATTATTATTATTATTATCGCCGCGAATAAAATGTATGTTTGCATTATAGTAATGATGAGTGAACATAGCTAGCTGTTTGCCGACGATTTTTGGAGCATCGCAAAAGTCGGTGCGCGAAATTTCGCTGGAATTTTTCTCTATACCGTTGGGGGACGGAGAACGTTTAGGTTTCCCCTGAATTATCGCAATTGGCATTTTTCCCATTTCTCCCACGAGATTGGACCTTTGGCGAACGGCTGGAGCGATAAATTATCGAATACTCTGGACAACGGCCGGTTTTCCCATCGCCTCTAATTCACACTGTCACGCTCCGTTCGGCCACTTCCGGTAGCTTTATTCGATACACGTCGGAAGGTCACGCGGAAGAAAATTGCCAAGGGAGAAAATTGCCGGCCCGGAGGTGATTGTAACGGTGTCGCCCAATTCGCTGGATTAAACAAAAAATTCGGGTTTCACCGTTCGTCGAATCTTCGGACCGAGCACGACCTCGGCGTGACCTTTCTTTTCGACAATAAAAATTTGCGAAACTTTAGATTGGAAACTGAGCACACAACCGAAACGGCAGAATTTAAGGTCATTTTTCTATTGAAATGTATTTAAAAAATTTATTTTTATTAATTTTATTTTTATTTTAAAAAATTAATTTTGTCGCATTTTTTTTGCAAAATTACTTGCACAAAATTATGGCTCATTGTTGTATATTCGCCAACAAAATGTCGTCAGGTTGGTTATTATCTCGACAAATGGTCACATTTAACAATATGATAATTATAATTTAAGAAAAATGTATAACAGGTATGAGAAAATCCCCATGCTCGAGATTCTGATGACAATGGGGTAGAAATACTCATGGTAATTTTGCTATGGAAATGCTCTAAAAAATCAAACGTTGCTGCATGCTAATTTTGTCCAGAATCAAGGTCGCCCCTGTTATCACATTTTCATCAACAAATGCGAACACATCTTGGACGCATTTTTTTTTTTTTTTTGCAAAATTGCTAACAGCAAGTTATCTGCCGCACATTTGCCAAGAAAGTCTTCTCAAGATAGTCATTGTCCCGATAAATGCTTACATTTAATAATATAACAATTACATGGAAACAGAAAATATAAAACTGCTAATGTATACAATTCGCACAAAACATGATACGTAAATTTAAACAAATCGTATAGACAACATTTCAGCGTTAGAAACAATGGGCTATGAAATAGAAAACTGACCATTTAGAAATGGTTAATTCATCCATTCATCCAATGTACGAAACGCCGTTGAAAAACTTTCGTTTTCGGCCTCGATTGTTAAAAAAGATCATCGTGGCTGAAGGACTTCGGTCGTTGGCCAATTGGCAATATGCGTTTTATGATTTAAGTTTTTTCTGTATCAAAAACTGTTCGATGTTATGCATTATTAATAAATTTACTACGACTACAGTCCGAGTAGAAATTTTCGAGCGTTACATCGGGCCCTGAGAGGGTCCTGATAAGGTCTTATCAGGCCTTTGTCAAGCCCTTATTAGGGCCCGATATAGCACGTGAAAATTTCTACTCGGGTGTTAACAATTATAATTTAAGAAAAATGTGTAACAGGTACGGGAAAATGTCACTTATCGAGGTTCCGATGACAACGAGGTAAAAATGCTCATGAGAGTGTTAAGCAATGTCACGTGCCACAAGAAAATTCCACTTCTATCGTTGATCCTATCGTACCACTTATGGAGCGCTATACTGTAATTCAAAGGGTATTTTCTCGCATGGTGACGATTTCCCTTTTGATGTTTGTCTTGTGCGTCAAGTACCATCCACAGGCGGGGTTGGATTGTTACCGGTGAGCGCAATGGTAAAGGAATTACATAGGAAACTGCTCGGAACCCGGCGACGATGGCTTCGCCTCTGTCCGTGTTTACGCTTGGTAATTCGCATCCACACGCGGCAAGGCTTTGTCAGCTCGCTTGTACGCTACAAGTAATACCTATACATCGTAAATTGCGTCGCACAATTTAGCGCAGCGTACAATGTAAAGTGTCGCGGCGCTTTTGAACGAAGCGCCGCCTGTATTTGCACCGGTGAACTTCGGTGCAATTGACGCTGAAACTCAGGTTCCTATCAAATGATCTCTTGACGTCCACTCCGGCTCAATTAAGTTAGTATTAGCACAATGACTGACGCCGCCTAAGTTCGAGAGAAAAAAGACAAAGATTACAAACAGTTCTCGATGAGAAAAAAAATCTGAAAAAATTCTAGCATACAAAAGGTGCTGAAAAGATTGTTTGCGCGTAATAATAATTTCAGAATGTTCATAACAAATTACTGAAAAAAAATTGTGCAACGAATTACCCGGCAACCAATTTTTTTTTATTACGAAAATGATTTAATTTTTCTGAATACGTATGAATTTTTTCAGAATTTTATCTAATACTTGAAAATTACGACTTTAAACAACTTTTAACATAAAGGAAACGAATAACATTTTGAGATCATTATTATGGACGAACAATCTTATCAGCATCTTCCATATGCTTGTTTTTCGTCAGATTTTTATCCGATCGAGAAGTGTTTGTATTCTCTTTTATTCCTCTCAAACTTAGGCGTCGTCAGTCATTGCGCTATTACTGCCTTAAACTTTTTCACTGTTCACTTCCGGCCGTAACAGTGAGAAAGCTCCATTTATGAGGGAAGCGCGAATGGAAACAACTAAAAATCAAGTGACATTTTTTCCGAGGTTTTGTGGTGCTAAATGAGAAAATAAATGAAAACTATAAGTTCGCAGCAAAAAGTTATGCAGAAACATAGTGCTTCAAATTCAGGGAAACCACTTCGAGTCGTCACGATAAAAATTGTGCTCGGGGAAACCGTTATCAAACTGCAACTCACCTCGTTACGAGATCGTCCGTCAACGAGGACCTGGGCAGAGAACTCCAAACTTTTCCTTCGGTAACGACAGTTGGTTGTGATATAATAAAAAAATAAAATAAACTGAAAATAAAATTCCAGAGGGTCCTCAAAATGTCGTGTCACTGACGGCACTAAACAAAATATAATAAAAATCATTACGGACATCTCTACACGCATGGGTTTGCCTGAAATTTACGTCGCACCTAGATAGGCCACCATTTGTATAACTTCAGCAAATTCATCTCGTACTATTTTTCTTTTTATTTATTATTTGTCTTCCATCTGTACAGGGTCTTTCCCCTTTTACATACCCCCCCTCCCTCCCCGGATAGCGTCCGCAGCCGACTTACCCTCTTAGTGTATCGCATTCACACAAGGGCACAGGGAAACTGCGGAAAACCTGGCCATACACAAACGGTTCTTTTCCCAGAGATTGGTGTTCCTACAGGGTAATCTCTAATCTCCGAGAAAATTGCCTCCCGCTCGACGATCCGATGCGGCAGCCAGCGTGCGGCCGAGCGGTCACCCATCCAAGTAGGGGAGACCGGGGACAAAAGTAACACGGGTCAATTGTAACAAGCGGCCGCGCAACGCTGCGCACGATCGGACGCACCGGATATGAAGGGAGCAACATTATAGACATCACCTTATGGCCATACAATTACCTCATAGCTGGGTTTTTAAAAATACCAATTCGCCGAAACCAAATGTGATTCGCAAGTGCAGAAGTGATTTTTCGGCTGGGCGGATCGCGTCAGCTAGGCAACACAATACAAAATATTAGTGCAGACAAGCACAAGGAGTTGAAAGGTACATTTTTGCAGAACATTTTGATCGCTGAGACGATCCGTTGAAGATTGTCATTAACCGATGCCAGGGTAACTTTGCTAATAATCATTTGTGAGGTCGATTGTAACAGTCGATCCGGATCAATTGTACCAGCAATAATTAATGTCTTTCAGTACCAATACCAATACCAATATATTTGATTTATTTTATTCTTACATTCTAAGCAAACAGCGATAATGTGTACACTTATAATTTATAACCAACCAATTGTGGACTAGAATATTTATAGTAGGGCTGTATAGTTAGGCCGCCTAAAATAGCTTACCCGGCTAAAACGGCTTAGCCGGCAAACAATTTTTTAATTTTTAAAAATTAAAATTAAATTTTTTTTGGGCCAATGCACCCCCGTTCTATTTCTTAATAGCGGTCGGTGAAGGATTTCTTTGATGCAGGAGGATGTTACAAATGAACCCACTACCCGTCTTTCAGTACCAATACCAATACCAATATATTTTATTTATTTTATTCTTACATTCTAAGCAAACAGCGAT